>CANJKZ010000165.1:0-202311 GCA_947471745.1 Closterium sp. Naga37s-1 | reverse complement strand
CCACGAGAGGGTTGCTGGTGAAGCAGACGGGGATCATCTATGAGGGCTGCTGCTGGCTCAGGCATCAAGGTGGTTTTTTCCTGGGTCGGCTCAAGAGTCGATAAGTTCTACCTCTAGCTTTAGCTCTAGCCTGAACTCTATCAGCCACAGCACAACCCCACCAACTTCGCCCTCTCCGTCATTCTCGTGGAGTGGATTTCCAGCGTTTGAAGAGCAGGAGGCGCGCCGGGGGCGTTTGCGTCCACGAGAGGGCTGCTGGTGAAGCAGACGGGAATTATCTATGAGGCTGCTGCTGGCTCAGGCATCAAGGTGGGTTCTTTTCTGGGTCGGTTTTAGAGTCGATCAGCTCTAGTCCTAGCTCTAGCTGCTGCAGCCGCAGCACCAGCCAGCCAACTTCGCCCTCTCTGTCATCCTCATGGAGTTCCCAGCTCCTGAGGGGCAAGAGGGCGCGCGGGCGTTTGCATCCACACGCGGGCTGCTGGTGAAGCAGAAAGGGATCGTTTATGAAAGCAGCTGCGGTCAGGCATCAACGTGAGCTGCTGCTGCTGCTGCTGCTGCTGCTGCATGCTTAGGGATCAAGGTGGGTTAGGGATATTGTCTCTGAGGCTGCTGCTGGCGCAGGGATGAAGGTGAGCTGTGTGGGTCGACGCAAGAGCCAAAACACTTTTCAAAGAAGCACGAGGGGGTGCGATTCTTAGTGTTCCCTCCCGTCCCATCTGATCCCCACCCCTCCGCCTCTCCCACCCTCCCCTTCCCTCCTCCTCCCCTCCTCCTTCCCTCCCCCTCCCCGCCCCTCCCCTCCTCTCTTTCCCCGCTCCCTCCCCTCCCTGCTCATCAGGTGGTGAATCAGAGGGGCAGGGGGCGGCAAGGCGGCGGCGCTATCCAAGCAGAATGACTTATACTCTGAGCTAAGATGGGAAAAGTTCTCCACCGATACTGACTCTCCTGTGGCTTGCCTTGCCGTACCCCTCCCCTTCCCCTTTGCTAACCTTCCCCTGTGCTCGTCAGGTGGTGAATCAGATGAGGGCAGGGGGCGGCAAGGCGGCAGCGCTATTCAAGCAGAAGGATTTCAACTTTGAGAAGCTCGGCATCGGCGGGCTCGATGCTCAGTTTGCTGATATTTTCCGCCGAGCCTTCGCCTCCCGTGTCTTCCCACCGCACATCATCTCCCGGTGGGTTTTGTCATATATATATTTGCATTACACTGTGGGTTTTTTTTATATGTATACGTATATATATACATATAGTAAAAATAAAGAGAAAGAACGCCAGCTTTTGCTGTCCTTTTCTGCCGAGCCTTCGCCTCGCGCGGCTTTTCCCCGTAAGTGCTGCCATTATCAGATGGAAAGTGCAGTTATGATACAGTGGGTAGGTGTTGTCACAACGTCACAACATCTCTTGATACAATGGGTAGGAAAGGAAGCGGTTTTTACTGTGGGTGTCATGCCGCCACATCATCTCGCTGTCAGTGTCGTGTCGCCACGTCATCTCACAGCCCATGCTTGTTTGCCATCTCCCCATCTTCCCCCCAGCCTGGGCGTCGCGCATGTAAAGGGCATGCTGCTGCAGAGCACACTTGCTCACTACACACTTGCTCTATCTTCCCGCCCCATCCTCTCTCCCCCTCTCTTCCCTCTCTCCCCCCTCTCTCCCCCTCTCTCCCCCTCTCCCCCCCTCTACCCCAGCCTGGGCATTACACACGTGAAGGGAATGCTACTGCATGTCCACCTGGTACGGGCAAGACGCTGATCGCGCGGCAGATAGGCAAGCTTCTCAACGGCATGGAGCCCAAGGTATGGGGGGTGGGGAGGGTGGGAGTGTCTTTGGTGCGGCTGGTGTGGCTGCTGGTGGGGGTGCTGTTGTTTCTGGTGCGTGTCCTTCCCTTCCCTCCCCCAACGGCACGGGCAAGACGCTGATTGCGCAGCAGATAGGCAAGCTGCTCAACGGCATGGAGCCCAAGGTATGGTGGGCTGGAGTGTGGGCAGGTGGTTGGGTGGGTGGGTGGGGCTTCTGGTGGGGGTTGCGCTGCTGGTGGCGGGTGGGTCTCTGTTTCCTTTCCACCTCTCACCCCCCCAGTACGGGCAAGTCACTGATTGCGCAGCAGATAGGCAAGCTGCTGAACGGCATGGAGTCCGAGGTATGGGGGGATGGCGGGTGGTAATGTAGATTGTGCGGCTGATGTGGCTAATGGTGGGTGGGACAGGTATGTATAGGCAACAGAGAAGAACATCCATCCGCACCGCAACCTGTTTACAATGTTGTATACCGCTCTGCACAGCTTTGCACCACTCCTTATCGTCCCTCCAGGTGGTGACTGGCCCTGAGATCCTAGACAAGTACGTGGGAGCAGCAGAGAAGAATATCCATGACGCGTTTACAGCACTTTAAACCGCTCGTCACCGCTCCGCACCACTCTTTTTGCACCCCTCCAGGTGGTGAACGGCCCTGAGATCCTGGACAAGTACGTGGGAGCAGCAGAGAAGAATATCCATGACGCGTTTACAGCACTTTAAACCGCTCGTCACCGCTCCGCACCACTCTTTTTGCACCCCTCCAGGTGGTGAACGGCCCTGAGATCCTGGACAAGTACGTGGGAGCAGCAGAGAAGAATATCCATGACGCGTTTACAGCACTTTAAACCGCTCGTCACCGCTCCGCACCACTCTTTTTGCACCCCTCCAGGTGGTGAACGGCCCTGAGATCTGGACAAGTATGTGGGAGCAGCAGAGAAGATATCCGAGATCTGTTTGCCGATGCTGAGAAGGACCAGAAGGAGCATGGAGATGAGAGTGACCTGCACATCATCATCTTTGATGAAATCGATGCCATCTGTAAGGTGAGACCAATGGTTAAAATTCCAAGATTTACATTGTTTTAGGTGTGCCAGGAAGGACCAGAAAGAGCATGGCGACGAGAGTGACTTGCACATTATCATCTTTGATGAGATTGACTCCATCTGTAAGGTGAGACTGTTTGATTCTGAGAAATGTATTGCTATCCAGAAGTGAAACTATTTATTCTGGCATGTGAGGCTCGCTATATTCACATCATCATTCTATCGGGTCTGCATTCTGTCACACTCACTCCTACCTCTCTCTTCCCTTCTCTCCTCCCATCTCTCCTCCAATATCTCCTCTTCCCTCCCTCCCCTCCTCTCCCATCAGAGTCGAGGGTCTGTTCGTGATGGCACGGGGGTGCACGACAGCATAGTCAACCAGCTGCTCACCAAGGTAAGCACATGCCGCTCCCACTCCTCGTCTCCCTGCCGCCCCTCCTCCTTCTCCCCTCACCTGCCCCCTCCTCCTCTCCTCCTGCCGTCATGCTATCCCTCCATACTGCGATGGCACAGGGGTGCACGACAGCATAGTCAACCAACTGCTCACAAAGGTATATGCCCCTCCCCTTCCTCCTCCCCTCTCCTCCTCCTCCTCCCCCCTCCTGCCCGTCCCTCCACTCTCTCCTCCCTACTCCCTATTTGCCTCTGCTGTGCCGTCCCCCCCGTTTTCCTCCTGCCCCCTCCCCTCCACCCTCTCCTACCCCCCCTTCCCTGATCCCTATTTGTCTCTGCTTTGCCGTCCCCCCCGTTTTCCTCAACTGTCTATGTCGTATGACATCATTGCTAGCATCATTCCTATTGCTGCCTTGCTCTCTCTTCCGAGTAAGCATGTCATTCCTTCTCCATCCCCACTCCCCTCCCCTCACTTTATCTCCACCCACCCCCGCTCCCTTCCCTTCCCACCCCTGTTTCTCTTTCGTCTCGCAACCCTCCTTCCTCTTTCTCCCAAGCGGTCCGTGCATTAGATCCGAGCGAGTACAGACATGCACGTGGATATAGAACATGCACGTGGATATAGAACATGCACGTGGATATAGAACATGCACGTGGATATAGAACATGCACGTGGATATAGAACATGCACGTGGATATAGAACATGCACGTGGATATAGAACATGCACGTGGATATAGAACATGCACGTGGATATAGAACATGCACGTGGATATAGAACATGCATTAGATCCGAGCTCCGTGTAACTAACCCCCCCCCCCCCTCCTCCTCCTATCCTACACACTCCCGTGCCCCATCTAAGGGAGCTCCAGTGCTGGCTCCAGGATGGCAAGGCAGTCCCCAAGGGACATGCCACGCTTTCTCCCTCTCTCTTTGTTGTTCCCCACCTCCCCACATCATACAAACATAGATCGATGGAGTCGAGTCGCTGAACAACATTCTTCTAATCGGCATGACCAACCGGAAAGACATGCTCGACGAGGCTCTGCTCAGGTGCAGTGCGGTTCTGTGCGGTACAGTGGTGTGATGGGGCATGTTGCAGTGCGACGTGACTTGGGTTGATGTGAGCCGATGTGGTGTGGTGTGGTACGATGTGGTATGTTGCGGTATGATGTGGTACGTTGTGCGGAGCTATTCTTTAGAGTGTGAATGGTGATTTGGTTTGCTGATTTTCATTCTCTTGCTCATCGTTCTCTTGCTCATCGTCCTCTTCCCTCTCCCACTGCCCCCCATTCCACACCCTTTCACCCAATTTCGCCAGACCTGGTCGATTGGAGGTGCAGATTGAAATAGGGTTACCAGACGAGGAGGGGCGAGTGAAGATCCTGGCCATCCATTCCAACAAGATGCGCGAGAACTCCTTCATGGGTGCTGACGTGGACCTCAACAGCCTGGGTAAGCCAGCCAAGACCTTTCCATGTTCGGGCAAGGCAAGGCTTGTTCAGAGCTTCTAAGACAGCTCAACCATCCATTCAATAAGATGCTGTGAACTTTCCTTCCATGGGTGGGTGCTGCTGACGTGGACCCTCAAACAGCCTGGGTAAGCCCAGCGAGCCTCGCTTGGTTTGGGCAAGGCAGGGCTTGTTCAGAGCTTCCAAGACAGCTCAACCATCCATTTCCAATGAGATGCACGAAACCGCTTTCAAGGGTGCTGGCGTGGACCTCACAGCCCGGGTGAGCCAAGAGTCTCGACGACTTGGGTGTAGGTGAGTGCTGCCCCTTCCCTGTGAAGACTGAACTGAACTTCTGTCTGTAGGCTTCAATCTAGCTTAAATCTAAAAGGCACACAGACAGAAGGTTTCAGTCTTTCGTGCCCCGCTAACCACGGGTGAAAACCCTGGTTCCTTCTTCCTTCGCTCCCTCTTCCAAATTCATACCAGCCTCGTGCCCCGCTTCGTGAGGTACTATGCGTTTCCCTCTCCCCCCACTTCCTTTCTATACTCGTGCCCCAGCCAGCCGTACCAGGAGCTTCAGTGAAGCGGAGCATGAAGGCCCAGATCTTCTTCTGACTCTCTCACATGAACGCACGCGTTTCCTCCCCCCCCCCTCCCCCTCCCGTTTCTCTCCCCCCCAGCCGCCCGCACCAAGAACTTCAGTGGGGCGGAGCTAGAAGGTCTAGTCAAAAGCGCCGTGTTCTTCGCTTTGTCAAGGCAGACGGACCCGTCGGACCTGACCAAGGCGATAGACGAGGACAACATTCGATCCCAGTGCCCTCTCCCGGTTCTCTCTTCCAACAGCTTCTCCCTTTCCTTTCTCTTGACCTGTTCTGCCCCGTTTCCCCAGCTGCACGCACCAAGAACTTCAGTGGAGCAGAGCTAGAGGGACTAGTGAAGAGCGCTGTCTCCTTCGCCCCTGTCAAGACAGACGGACCCCTCAGACCTGACCAAGGCTATAGACGAGGACAACATCCCTCCATTGCCTTCTCCGTCCCCCTCTCCCAACCTCCTCTCACCAGCTGCCCATCCCCAAGAATTTCAGCGGAGCAGAGCTAGAAGGGTCTCGTCAAGAGCAGCTGTGTCCTTCGCGCTGTCAAGACAGACAGACCCCTCAGACCTGACCAAGGCCCATAGACGAGGACAACATCCGGGTGACCTATGTTCTCCCACCAGTCCCCCCCCTGTGCCGGCCTCTTCCCCCTCCCAGCCGCCCGCACCAAGAACTTCAGCGGGGCAGAGCTAGAAGGACTGGTGAAGAGTGCAGTCTCCTTCGCCCTGTCACGGCAGACGGACCCGTCGGACCTGACCAAGGCGATAGACGAGGACAACATCCGGGTGACCTATGTTCTCCCACCAATCCCCCCCCTGTGCCGGCCTCTTCCCCCATCCCAGCTGCCCGCCACCAAGAATTTCAGCGGAGCAGAGCTAGAAGGTCTAGTGAAGAGCGCTGTGTCCTTCGCCCTGTCAAGACAGACGGACCCGTCAGACCTGACCAAGGCGATAGACGAGGACAACATCCCTCCCGTTCCCCCCCTCCCCCTCTCCCCCTCCTTCCATTCAGCTGCACGCACCAAGAACTTCAGTGGAGCAGAGCTAGAAGGCCTGGTCAAGAGTGCAGTCTCCTTCGGCCCTGTCACGGCAAACGGACCCCTCGGACCTCACCAAGGCGATAGACGAGGACAACATCCGACGTGACCATGGTGGATTTCGAAAAGGCGCTCACTGAGGTGCGGCCGGCGTTACGGTGCCAACACAGAGCAGCTCAACATGTACCGGTGAGTCAATTGCACTTGAATTGAAGCACTAGCGCCGCTCGCCACCTGTCAGACCTGACCAAAGCGATAGACGAGGGGCAACATCAGGGTGGCCATGGTTGGATTTCGGAAAAGGCGCTCACTGAGGTGCGGCCCGCGTTATGGTGCCAACACAGAGCAGCTCAACATGTACCGGTGAGTCATTTGCACTTGAAGCACTAGCGCCGCCTCGCACCTGTCAGACCTGACAAAGGCGATAGACGAGGACAACATCAGGGTGACCATGGTGGCTTTTGAAGAGGCGCTCAAGGAGGTGCGGGCCGGCGTACGGTGCCAACACAGAGCAGCTCAACATGTACCGGTGAGTGGGTGGGTTGCCCCTTCACTTGCCACTTGTGCTATAAGGAGGTGCGACCGGCGTACGGTGCCAACACAGAGCAGCTTCAACATGTACCGGTGAGTGAGTTTTCCCCTCAGTTGCTACCACCACATTCTCTCAAACTGCCTAGTGCCAGTTGCTGCAAGTGCGGAGCCAAGGGGGGGAGCAACGAGCGATCGAGCCGCCAAAACCCCTCTACCCTTCCTTCCCTGTCCATCTCTCTCTCTCCCTCTACCCCCACCACCCTTGCAGTCTGAACGGCATGCTGCAGTCCCTGACAGCCCGCCACCACATTCTCTCCACCGCCAAGCGCCAGGTGCTGCAAGTGCGGAAGCACAGAGCGAGCGATTGAACAAACCGTCCGACATCCATCCCCTCAGCGCATCCCCCATCTCCTTATCCCTTCATCATCCCTCGCCCTTTCCCCTTCCCTCCCTTGCAGTCTGAACGGCATGCTGCAGTCGTTGACGGTGCACCACCACATTCTCTCAACTGCCAAGCGCCAGGTGCTGCAAGTGAAAGCAAGGGCAGCGCACCCAGCACATAATCCCCTCTTTCTCCCTTTCCCTCCCTCCCTTGCAGTCTGAACGGCGTCCTCCAGTCCCTGACAGCGCACCACCACATTCTCTCCACTGCCAAGCACCAGGTTGCTGCAAATGAAAGCAAGGGCAGCGCACGCAGCACATAATCCCCTCTTTTCTCCCTTTCCCTCTCTCCCTTGCAGTCTGAACGGCATGCTGCAGTCCCTAACAGCCCACCACCACATTCTCTCCACCGCCAAGCGCCAGGTGTGCTGCAAGTGCGGAGCAGCGAGAGAACGCCCCTGCTGACGTGCCTGCTGGAGGGGTCGCCAGGGAGGTGAGTGTGGGGGGATTGGGAGACAGGGGAGAATGGGATTGCAAATACGCCTGATCACACTGTTAGAGCTAGACTAGACTAGAAACTCACATTTGTCCTTGTAATTATTTATATCCTAGTTGAGTGGTGTAAATTCTTTGTGCGTTGGGTTGGGAGGTGAGCCGCTGTGGGAGGAAAGGGGGATCACAAATTGGGTTCGGTCATGCCCTGCACTGCATGGTCCCATACTCATTCGTGTTTCAAGTCGAGTCTTGAGTCGACTCAAAAGTCAAGTCGAGTTTTGAGTCGACTCAAAAGTCAAGTCGAGTTTTGAGTCGACTCAAAAGTCAAGTCGAATTTTGAGTCGACTCAAAAGTCAAGTCGAGTTTTGAGTCTACTCAAAAAGTCAAGTCGAGTTTTGAGTCAACTCAAAAGTCAAGTCGAGTTTTGAGTCGACTCAAAAGTCAAGTCGAGTTTTTGAGTCGACTCAAAAGTCAAGTCGAGTTTTGAGTCGACTCAAAAGTCAAGTCGAGTTTTGAGTCGACTCAAAAGTCAAGTCGAGTTTTGAGTCTACTCAAAAGTCCAGTCGAGTTTTGAGTCTACTCAAAAGTCAGGTCGAGTTTTGAGTCGACTCAAAAGTCAAGTCGAGTTTTTGAGTCGACTCAAAAGTCAAGTCGAGTTTTGGAGTCGACTCAATAGTCAAGTCGAGTTTTTGAGTCTACTCAAAAGTCAAGTCGAGGTTTTGGAGTCTACTCAAAAGTCAAGTCGAGTTTTGAGGTCTACTCAAAAGTCAAGTCGAGTTTTGAGTCTACTCAAAAGTCAAGTCGAGTTTTGAGTCGACTCAAAAGTCAAGTCGAATTTTGAGGTCGACTCAAAAGTCAAGTCGAGTTTTGAGTCTACTCAAAAAGTCAAGTCGAGTTTTGAGTCGACTCAAAAGTCAAGTCGAGTTTGAGTCTACTCAAAAAGTCAAGTCGAGTTTTGAGTCAACTCAAAAGTCAAGTCGAGTTTTGAGTCGACTCAAAAGTCAAGTCGAGTTTTGAGTCGACTCAAAAGTCAAGTCGAGTTTTGAGTCGACTCAAAAGTCAAGTCGAGTTTTGAGTCGACTCAAAAGTCAAGTCGAGTTTTGAGTCTACTCAAAAGTCCAGTCGAGTTTTGAGTCTACTCAAAAGTCAGGTCGAGTTTTTGAGTCGACTCAAAAGTCAAGTCGAGTTTTGAGTCGACTCAAAAGTCAAGTCGAGTTTTGAGTCGACTCAATAGTCAAGTCGAGTTTTGAGTCTACTCAAAAGTCAAGTCGAGTTTTGAGTCTACTCAAAAGTCAAGTCGAGTTTTGAGTCTACTCAAAAGTCAAGTCGAGTTTTGAGTCTACTCAAAAGTCAAGTCGAGTTTTGAGTCGACTCAAAAGTCAAGTCGAGTTTTGAGTCGACTCAAAAGTCAAGTCGAGTTTTGAGTCGACTCAAAAAGTCAAGTCGAGTTTTTGAGTCGACTCAAAAGTCAAGTCGAGTTTTGAGTCGACTCAAAAGTCGACTCATCAAACAGGGGGATCACCGTCTGGGTTCGGTCATGCCCTGCCCTGCATGGTCCCATACTCATTCGTGTCTCCATTCCACCCGTTCTGCACTCCCTGCAGTGGAAAGACGGCTCTTGGTGCTACAATTGCCATGGAAAGCGGTTTCCCCTTTGTTAAGATGGTACGTGGCTTCGCATATTTCCCCTTGAACTTCTAAACCTCATCCTTGTCACCTCGTCCCATTGTCACCTTGTTACCTGGTCACCTTCGTCTTACCTTAATGCATGTAATATCCTGTTATACTCACCCAAATTCCTCCCTTTGTTTCCTAAATGTATCTCTCCCCCAAATCTACGGACCAGATCTCAGCAGAAAACGATGGTGGGCATGTCAGAGCCGTCCAAATGCTCAGCCATAGCCAAGGTGGGTGAATTTTTATTGAGCATATTGTCTAGTACTGCGCATTACATTGTCTAGTAACAAACTGTTTTGTTTTTTCATACGTGTTCTCAAAACAAATACCCACAGGAAAGGTGGTGGTTTGCGTGTTAGATAGGGCCAATCCTCCTTCCCCCCCCATCTCATCCAACAGGTCTTTGACGCTGCGTACAAGTCAGCCTTCAGCATCGTCATTCTGGACGACATAGAGCGCCTCTTTGAGTATGACAGCATCGGTCTGTGAGGCACCTCAAGAGCTCACATACGTTACTTCCTATCCCCTTCCCTCCCATTCTCAGGTGTTTGACGACGCGTATAAATCCGCCTTCAGCATCGTCATTCTCGACGACATAGAGCGACCCTTTGAGTATGTCAGCATCGGCTTGTGAGGCACCCCAAAATCCCATTTGCATTGCTTCCTACTCCTCCTTTTCCCACACCCACAGGTGTTTGACGATGCGTATAAATCAGCCTTCAGCATCGTCATCTTGGACGACATAGAGCGCCTCTTTGAGTATGTCAGCATCGGCCCGCGCTTCTCCAACCTCGTGCTGCAGTCACTGCTCGTGCTCGTCAAGAGGCTCCCACCTGAGGTAAGAATGGTCAAACTCTCGTCCACTCTTCCCCGCCTCCCACTTTCCCACTCCCCCTGCCCTCTCCTACCTCCACTACCACTTACCACCAACTCCACCCGTCCAACCCTCCCGCGCTTCTCCAACCTCGTGCTGCACTCGCTGCTCGTGCTCGTCAAAATGCTCCCCCCTGAGGTAAGAAGAAGGTACTTCCAGTGGTCAAACCCGCCTCTCCACCCCTTTGTGTCATACAGTTCACAAGCTGTACGTGGTTGCAACCACCAGTCTACCCAAGGCTCTTCAGGAGACCATGCACCTCTCCTCCTCCTTCCCCCACCCCCCGCCTCGCTCCCTCACCCCCTCCTTCCCCCCTTCTCGCGCCTTCTCCTCCCCACATCCCCGCTTCCCCTCGCCTACCTCTTAATCCCCCCGCAGGGTCACAAGCTGTACGTGATTGCAACCACGAGCCTCCCAGAGGATCTTCAGCAGGCCATGCACCTCTCCTCCTCTTTCAACACTGTTCTCACCGTGCCCACGCTCTCACGCATCGAAACCAAGGCGGTGAGTTGCCTTTATTTGGAACCTCCAGTGCTTGAAGCAGATGTTTCTGACACAACCATCGACGCTCTGATTTCTTGCTTAGCCCTTACGCGAGAATTCCTCATGTTTCTTCTCTACATTCTTCATTTTTTCTAATTGCCTTCCTCCTTGTTATGTCACTCTGCCCAGGCACTGAGGGAACTGGAGGTGTTTGAAGCAGACGATATTGACACTGCTATGAAACGCCCACATGATCAATGGTTCCTCTCTTGCACTCCCTCTCTCCCCTCCCTTGCCAATTGCCCCCTTCCTTGCACAGGCGCTGAGGGAACTGGAGGTGTTCGAAGCAGACGACATTGACACTGCTGTGGATGCCCTTCACTCCACAGTGGAAGAGGTGAGCTTTGCACCACAATGTACCGCACTGCACCGCACCACACTCACTGCACTGTAGGCCACTGAGGGAGCTGGACGTGTTTGAAGCAGACGACATTGATACTGCTGTGGATGCCCTTCACTCCACAGTGGAAGAGGTGAGCTTTGCACCACAATGTACCGCACTGCACCGCACCACACTCACTGCACTGTAGGCCACTGAGGGAGCTGGACGTGTTTTGAAGCAGACGACATTGATACTGCTGTGGATGCCCTTCCCTCCACAGTGGAAGAGGGTGAGCTTTGCACCACAATGTACCGCACTGCACCGCACCACACTCACTGCACTGTAGGCCACTGAGGGAGCTGGACGTGTTTGAAGCAGACGACATTGATACTGCTGTGGATGCCCTTCCCTCCACAGTGGAAGAGGTGAGCTTTGCACCACAATGTACCGCACTGCACCGCACCACACTCACTGCACTGTAGGCCACTGAGGGAGCTGGACGTGTTTGAAGCAGACGACATTGATACTGCTGTGGATGCCCTTCCCTCCACAGTGGAAGAGGTGAGCTTTGCACCACAATGTACCGCACTGCACCGCACCACACTCACTGCACTGTAGGCCACTGAGGGAGCTGGACTTGTTTGAAGCAGACGACATTGATACTGCTGTGGATGCCCTTCCCTCCACAGTGGAAGAGGTGAGCTTTGCACCACAATGTACCGCACTGCACCGCACCACACTCACTGCACTGTAGGCCACTGAGGGAGCTGGACTTGTTTGAAGCAGACGACATTGATACTGCTGTGGATGCCCTTCCCTCCACAGTGGAAGAGGTGAGCTCTGCACGGCACTGCACGGCACTGCACCACACCGCACCGAAATGCCATGTGTCGCATTGCACTGCACCGCATTACATCGCACTGCACATTGTTGTGGATGCTCTGCAATCCTCACCTCAAGGTCAGGAGGCTAATTTGTTTTGTCACGTACAAGTTGCAATCTCAGACCCTGCTGAGACATTTTTCCAACATACTCCAGTTTTTTTCTCCCCTGCTGACACATTATCCGAACATGGTCCAACCAGCTGTTTAAATCACGTCTGATTATTCTCAAAAGTGATTTCTCCCCTGCTGACGCATAACCCGAATATGGTCCAACCAACTGTTTCTGTCCCTCCCTACATTTTCCACCGAGCCCCCGTCCGCCCTCCCCCCTTCTCCCTTTTGTCAGATGACCATCAAGAAGCTCCTCATGTTCATCGAGATGGCTTCTCAGGGCTCCACTGCTCCCCATCCATAGAGCTGTCCTTAACATCACCCTAAATCCCCCCCCCCCCACCCTCCATCCCCGTTCATCAGATGACCATCAAGAAGCTCCTCATGTTCATCGAGATGGCTTCTCAGGGCTCCACTGCTCCCCATCCATAGAGCTGTCCTTAACATCACCCTAAATCCCCCCCCCCCCACCCTCCATCCCCGTTCATCAGATGACCATCAAGAAGCTCCTCATGTTCATCGAGATGGCTTCTCAGGGCTCCACTGCTCCCCATCCATAGAGCTGTCCTTAACATCACCCTAAATCCCCCCCCCCCCCACCCTCCATCCCCGTTCATCAGATGACCATCAAGAAGCTCCTCATGTTCATCGAGATGGCTTCTCAGGGCTCCACTGCTCCCCATCCATAGAGCTGTCCTTAACATCACCCTAAATCCCCCCCCCCCCACCCTCCATCCCCGTTCATCAGATGACCATCAAGAAGCTCCTCATGTTCATCGAGATGGCTTCTCAGGGCTCCACTGCTCCCCATCCATAGAGCTGTCCTTAACATCACCCTAAATCCCCCCCCCCCCACCCTCCATCCCCGTTCATCAGATGACCATCAAGAAGCTCCTCATGTTCATCGAGATGGCCTCTCAGGGCTCCACTGCTCCCGGCCAGCCCAGACCCAAGATTGACATTGGCTTCCTGTGCGAATGCCTTAAGGATTTGTCGTAAAGCAGGCACAGTAGTGAAAGGGAAAGGGAAAGGGGGGAAGGGGGGGTGGGTGGCGTGACTGACCACTGCCCGGGCAGCCCAGACCCAAGATCGACATTGGCTTCCTGTGGAAGTGAATCAAAGATCTTTCTTAGAACTATAGGGTGGGGGATGAGGGAGATGTGTTTCTGACCGATGCCTAGTCAGCTAAAGACCTAAGGCCAACACTAATTCCTGCACAACTGATGTATGCACTATACAGTACGCAAATTACCATGTCTGCTGTATGCACTTCATGGATATGATTGATCCGATGAACTGTAAACACTCTTGGTGCGGCAGTCTTTAACAGCAGAAACACAGGTATACTCTACATGGCCTAGCTATGTCAGGCCTGTCAATGAGTCGGGGCGCAGCGATGCTGTTGCAGCACGGAATGTACCGTACTATCTAAGCTGGAGTTGAAAAACATTATTCATTGGAAACCACAGAAGCCTATTACCAGCCCTACAGTTTGACCCCAAACTTCTCCTCAAACTGCTTGTCTGTGAATTGGAGAAACTGCTGCAAACACACCAGCTTCTTTGTCGCCTCCAATTCCACAAGCTGCTGCTCTGTAACAGCAACAGCTCTTTCCCCTGACTCGTCATTGCCCCACGTGTTCCTCAAGCAGCAGTCCACTACCACCATGTTCCCCTTGGCCCTGCTGCTTTTTTTAGTCGAGTAAAAACTGTAACAGCTTCTCCCCTTGGTTCGTCATTCCCTAGGAACTCCTCGAGTAGAAGTTCGCTACCACCATCCTCCAAATCGCGCTGCTGCTCTTGCTTGTCACCCGTCCTTTAGATCTTTCTTTTTTCCACTCCCCATTCAATCCACTCCACTCCCTCCACTTTGTCAGAAAGTGAGGAGCAAACAGAACCCAGCTTGCCCCTCTGCTCCTCAGCTCCAATCGAAACACCCCTCGGCCGAATAACCATCTCATGTGCCACAACCGCATATCCAATTTGCACCAGTGCCACATGCCGTGGTCTGATTCGCCGATCCAAACTGTACCCAAGAAACTTAGGGTAGGCAAGGACCTCCTTTATAGAGAGCCCCATGTCCCGTTTTAAGTAGTCCAGCTTGGGTTTCAGGTTCGTTTTCCAACTGTAATAAATGGACGGCGGGTACGTCATAACCAAATCCACCACCAACCGACGAGCCCTGCACCTCTTGGCACTTAGTGCTGGATAGTCATTTTCCCCTACCAAGCGCTTTCCTCTCTCATCTTCCCCCAACCTTTGCATCCCGTTTCCCGCTTCTCCACTGCCCTCAAATGCCTCCTCCACTTCTCGCACAAGCTCTTTAAAGCTTTTCTTCACGACAGTTTCACTAGACGTTAGTAGCAAAGGAAACTGTGCGACCGCCCGCACGGCATTCTCTTGGCCAATCAAATCAGCCAATTCCGCCACCTTGCCTTGCAGGTTCTCCTTCGAAAGTTGCAGAACCGCCGGGTAGCTCCTCGCCACCCTCCCTGCTGCTTTCTCCCCCACCAGCTCCACAAAAAACTGGAGCTTAGCTAAGAGAGTTTCTGAGCTAAGGCCGAGGATGGTGGGGGCACGACGAAGCACAGAGGTTGCAACGGAGGGGGTGCCTGTGGGAGTGAAGGACTGGAGGATGGCAAGTTTCTCTGCAATGTGATAAGGAGAACGGGAGAGGAAGCCTGGAAACGTCAAGATAAGCCTGCTTAGGTAGCTTGTGTCCAAGGGCAGTTCATCTGGTCGCTGCTTACAAGGGCTTGTGCTGGTGCTATCTGCTTCTCCCTTCCCTCCGCATTCCGCCTTCAGGTAAGCTGATAACGTCTCAAGCTGTGTATATACCGCGTTTTTGCTCCGAATCAAGATGGATGGAGCTCTCTCTATAATCCCACCCAGTTTGTCCACTGGAACCCCTGCCTTTTCCACAAGAATGTCCAGGTTCGTGGAACGTACCTCAAAGCGAAGTAAGTTGCTGACACGTCGGAACACCAAGCCCAATCTGCTTCGGCGGACGCCTTGAGCCAAAAGGAACTCAAGCGTGTTTTGAATTCGTGGCAGGGGGGATCGGAGCCAGCGTGGACCTCTCTCAGTGATGTGGAGGATATCAGCATGAGATATGCCATATGACTGGAGGAGGCGGACACGTGGCAGGAAGTCATTGGTGGGATTGGAGCGGAGCAGTTGGGGGTGGGAAGCGAGGAGGGAAGCGACAGTGGAAGGATAGGAGATGCCGAGGTGGGAGGAGAAGAAGCGGTAGAGGGAGAGGAGGGAGGAGGGAGATACGACCCGGGGGCTGGAGGAGGGGGCGTGGGAGGAGATGTGGTGGGTGGTGCGTCCTCCTCACTCGCTTCTGCTTCTGCTTCCTCCTCCTCCTCCTCATCGTCCCCTTCCTCCTCCTCCTCCTCCTCCTCCCTCCTCCCCACACCCCCTTCATCCTTGCTGCTTCCCATCCCACTCCCCCACTCCTCCAACTCCTCTTTCACAATCTGGGGCCCGAATTTCTTCCTCAGCACTCCAGCAATCACTGCCACTGCCTCTTCCTCCTCCTCTTTGCAGCCTTTTGTCCTGTAGCTCTTCCTCCCGCCTCCCTCACTCTTTCCCCCCACATTACCTGCTCTCCTTTTACCGCTCACATCTCCACCTCCCGTTTCTCCCCCCTCCTCTTCCCCTACCCTCCTGATGCTCCCCTGGCTCCCTTTCCCACTCCCCCTCTCCTCGCCCTTCACTGTACGCGTTTTAAGCTCCGCTTGCACCTCTACTAAAGGGTTGATTCTGGAAAGTGATTTCGACCCAGAAATAGCAGCCTCCGCCTCGGAAGCTTCTGCGCCTGCTGGTCTGGAAGACGTACCAACGGCAGCCCATGTCGCGAAGCTTCGGACGTGGGATGAAGATGTCTCTTGAGTAGCATCGAAGCTTCGGTCTGGGTTTCGGAGTTGACAAAACGCGTTTCGCGCAGGTTCGTTTCGATCCGATCCAATCCAATCGAAGCTTGTTAAGGAAGGAACCGAAGATCACGATGCTATTCGGTGCGTTTGCGATGTCTCACGAGCAATATATCTGAGAATCCGATCTACGAATGGCTGTGACGTATGCGGTAGGACTAGCCATAGCGATCGGCGAGCTGATCTACGCGAGGCGGCGTAGAAGTTCATGATTTCGTTGATGATCTCGTTGCATCCGTCGAATTCGTCTAATCCGTCCAACTCGTGTATGCCTGAACCCTCGCTGACCTTGGCTGGCTGGCGACGCGAAACGTGAAGTCAGCTTCGCGTGCACGGATTAGAGAATGAACATTATTTCAATGATGATTGATGCCTCGAGCTCTTATTTAGCTAGAATAGCTATCTAGCTTCATCTATCCCGCATCTAGCTAGCTTCAACTATCCAGCACCTATCTAGCTGCTCCATGACGGGCGATTCCCTCGTCCAATTTTGGAAACCTGGGTTCCTTGGGGCTACCGACGAGACGAGTGTGACGATCAAAGGGCCAAGCGGTGCGGCTTGATCAGGTGCTGTGCGTTTAAAAACGTTTGAACAGGTATACGGAGTGGTTGAGCAGGTGCTTAGCGAATGCTCTGGGGATTGGCGAGAGCTTCTCGCCTAAGCTTGAGATTTGACCGAACGAAAGGAGCTCCGCTCCGAAGCTGTTTTCGCCAGAAACTGTAACTGTGGTTGCTGCCCAGCGAAAGATTCAAAGCTGATGCTACGAAATGGAACTCCAAGCTCCCTGCCGCTGCTGCCGCTGCCTCGGGAAAAGCAGCGTTTCGGTATAAGGTAAGTTGTAATCTTGTATCTCATCGCCTTTATGTGTATGGTATGTGAGTTCTTTCATCCCACTCATCTTGGATACACATGGTGTGGATTGTGCACCCATCAGGATATTTGTGGGCTCATCAAACGCGTGTTCACACTGTTCCATTTACCCAGTCAACGTCGCTATCTTGGAGAAGTGACATGGAACATCCAGACACCATGGTCCATACCAACTTGGAGGCACGAACCAGATTGGTCCCGCTGGTGCGGCAGTTGGGCATTGTCCAGCCAGAATCTTTTCCTGTTTCCAGGATGTTCCACACCTGTGAAGGAACCAGGTCTTTGTACTAACCAGCTCTTTGCCTGCTAGACAGAAGCAATCGTCGCAGCCATGAGTGCGTAGATTAGAGCAGAAGCATTGTAAGTGGTATGCAGAGCGACAGCTGGCAAGACGCTATTGGAGTAGACAGCGAGCAGACCGGCGGCAATCCCAAGGGCCATGTTGGGGAAGAGGCGGGCGAGGGAGAGGTGGAAGAGGGCGAAGAGGGCTGCAGACAGCATGGCAGCGTCGATCCTGGGGGGAAACAGGGAGAGAAGGGGAGAGAGGCAGGGAAGGGGAGAGAGGCAGGAAAGGGGATAATGCAGGGAGGAAAGGAGGGGAATACAAGAAAGACGATATCAAGCGTGTGGGGATAAGAAAGAACAAGTGACATCGGATTGATTAGAGAGTGTGGGCCATGAAAATGGAGGAAGTTCTCAAACCAGAAACAAGGTGGTAGCAGTAAGCCCTTGCCAACCTCATTACCGAGCCTCCTGCCAACCTCTCACCTGCCGAGCCTCTCTTGTAGGGTCGTGAGCAGCAGCCCTCTGAACAGTAACTCCTCTGCTACAGCCGGTGACACCGCCACCCACAGGAACGGCTGTAGCACGTCCAGCATGCCTGCCCCCATGCCTGCCAGTATGCCTGCCCCCACGCCTGCCCCATGCCTGCCCCCATGCCTGCCGTCATGCCTGCCGTCATGCCTGCTGCCGTCCTCAAATGCCCTCCTGTGTTCTCAAGCCCCAAAACCAGTCAACTCTCACCTGCAAAGCCGTCCCTCCCCTTCTCTCATCTGCAACCCCCCCACTTCCCCCCACCACCCCTGCAGGTCTAGAAGAATCGTCCACACAAACCTAAACGGCTACCAAACCCTCTCCCGCATCTCCCTTGGCCAAGGGAAACCCTCTCCCGCATCTCCCTGCAAAGCAACTTCTACCCCATGCCCGCCCTCGCCCTCTCATCCACCCACCTCCTCACTCTCATAATTTCCGCACCCCCTCACCACCACCACCCCAGGTCTGCAAACATTTTCAGGTCTGCATGCAACTTTCACACAGACCTGAACGGTTTTCAGATGGTGAGGAGGGAAACACTCGCCCGCATTCCCCTGCAAGGCAACTTCTACCCCATGCCCGCCCTCTCCTTCTCATGCCCCATGCCCCATGTCCCATGCCCCATGCTTGTCAAATATACCCATTCCCGCCCTCTCCTTCTCATGCCCCATGCCCCATGCCCCATGCCTGTCTCATGTACCCCATGCCTTTCCCTTCAGGTCTGCAACATCTTTCACACGGACCTCAACCGTTTTCAGATGGTGAGGAGGGAAACACTCGCCCGGATTCCAATGCAAGGCCACTTCTACCCCATGCCCGCCCTCTCCTTCTCATGTCCCATGCCCCATGCCTGTCAAATATACCCCATTCCCGCCCTCTCCTTCTCATGCCCCATGCCCCATGCCCCATGCTCCATGCCTGTCTCATATACCCCATGCCTTTCCCTTCAGGTCTGCAACATCTTTCACACGGACCTGATCGGTTTTCAGATGGTGAGGAGGGAAAGACTCGCCCGCATTCCCCTGCAAGGCAACTTCTACCCCATGCCCGCCTGGCCTTCCTGCAACACCCCTCGGGCCTGCGCTGCCAGTCTCCAAGTAAGCTCTTCTTCCCTACACTTGCTTTCACCCCACGGCTCCCCCCTCTCCTCACGCGGTCACACCCCTCTGCCTGCCAACCCACGCCCAATTCTACCCCATGCCCGCCTGGCCTTCCTGCAACACCCCTCGGGCCTGGGCTTCTCTGCTCACACTCGCCAAGCCATGGAATGTGCCAGTCTCAAGGTGAGACCTCTCTTGCCCGCCTTCTTAACGTGATTCATTTCTTGGCCTCGCTATGTGCATAACAGCTTCTCTTCTCCTCACCATCTGCCCCCTAAAGAATCCTAAAAAAACTGGTCTCGCTATGTGCTTAACAGCCTCTCTTAACCGTGCCCTCCTCCCCCTCCTTCCCCCCTATCCTTCTCTCCTCCTCTCTCTTCTACTTCCCAACCCTAATAGACATGGTGTTGGATCGGCGGCTGAACCAGGACGATGGGAGGGGGCTCACACAGGGAGTCTCTGACAATTACCCGCTGCTCTCCCTGCTCTCCCTGCTCTCCCGCCTCCGCTCCTCCCCTCCCCTCGTCCCCTCGCCTCCTTCCTCGCCCTCAGAGCGGTTGGCTACAGATGGTGCTAGACCGAAGGCTGAACCAGGACGATGGAAGGGGGCTCACTCAAGGAGGCCCTGACACCCACCCGCTGCTCTCCCTGCTGTCGTCCTCCCCTCCCCTCTTCCCCTCTCCTTCTTCCACCCCCAGAGCGGTTGGCTACAGATGGTGCTAGACCGAAGGCTGAACCAAGACGATGGAAGGGGGCTCACTCAAGGAGTGTCTAACAACCGACCCCTGCTCTCGCTCCTCCACCTCCTTCTCAAAGCCAACACCTCCTCTCGCCCTCTCCCCCCTCCCCCCCCCCCCCCCCCCCCCCCCCCCCCTCCTCCTCCCCCTCCCTCCTCCTCCGGTCCCCTCAAACCATCCCTCCTCTCTCACCGCGTCTCTCCTCTCGACTTAACTACCCACCCGCTCTTTTCATCGGGCAGCCCGGAAATTCCTCGGCTTGCACTGGCAGCCGTAGCAGGTCCAGTCCAGTAGAGGGAGGGTTGCGGCGGCTGTAGAAGAGGCAGTTGTAGCAGCCACACCCCCTCCGGTCCCATCTAGCAGCAACAAGGATGTGGCACTCAAACTATCTCCTCCTCCTATTCGTGCCGCTCCTGCTAGTTCTGGTAATCCCCCTCCCCCCTCCCCTCCAGCACCAGTAGATAATTCAAAACCAGAAAAAAAAAAGAGCCCATAGAATAGGTCCCCCTGCTGCCCCTGTCGCAATCACCTTCCATCAGCTATCATTTCCATCTGCTAACACTCCGTCCCCATGCCCCCCACAGTGGTTGATGCAATGGCGATATCTGAAGAGAGGGGCTAATTTGGAGAGGCACACACAGACATCAGGCATTGGCGCAATGTGAACCACTGGGACATCAGACATCAGGCATAGGATTGGGCTAATGTGAACCCGAAGAAGCCTATCAGCAGCAGCCCTACAGCGTGACCCCAAACTTCTTCTCAAACTGCTTGTCTGTACATTTAAGAAACTGATGCAAGCACACCGCTTTCCTTGCTACCTCCAAGTTCACAAGCTGTTGCTCTGTAACAGCTCCCCCCAATGGCTCGTCATGTCCTATGAATTCCTCAAGCATCGGTCCACTACCACATCGCTCCCCGTCGCCCTGCTGCTCTTTCCTGTCGCCAGCTCTTTCAATCTTTCTTTCTTCCGATCCCCATTCAACCCCCTCCACTTTGTCAGAACCCAGCTCGCTCCTCCGTTGCCCAGCTGCTATCAGAACATCCCTCCTGTCTTCAACAACACTCCTTCGTCTAACCGCCTCACGTGCCACAACCACATACCCCATTCGCACAAGTGCCACATGCCGCGGTCTGATTCGCCGATATAAACCGTAGATAAGTAAGTCCGGAAAAGCAAGCAACTCTGTAAAGGACAGCCCCATGTCACGCTTTAAATACTCCACCTTATGCTTCATGTTCGCTTCCCAACTGAAGTAGATAGACTGCGGGCACTTCACCACCAAATCCACCACCAACTGACGAGCCCTGCATCTCTTGTCGCCTTGTGCTCCAGCCTCATTCTTCTCATCCAACCAATCACCTCCTCCCAACCTCAGCATCCCACTTCTCTCACTGCTCTCCAAAGCCTCTTCCACTTCTCTCACAAGCTCTCTGAAAGTGTTCTTCATGTTATCTTCACTAGAAGTAGCAAAGGAAATCGTGCCACCACCCGCACAGCATTCTCTCGGCCAATTAAGTCAGCCAATACCGCCACCTTGCCTTGCACGTTCTCCTTTGATAGATGCAGAACCTGCGGGAAGCTCCTCGCCACTCTCCCTGCTGTTTTCTCCCCCACCAGCCCCACAAAAAACCGGAGCTTAGATATAAAAGTTTCCTGTCCAGAGCAAGACGGAGCACAGAGCTCGCAACAGAGGGGGTGCCTGGGGGAGTGAAGGACTGGAGGATGGCGATATTCTCTGCAATGCGGTGGGACGAAGAACTGAGGATAGTTGGAAACCTCAAAATAAGCCTAGATAGGTGGTTCCTGTCCAGATGCGGCTCATCTAGTCGCTGCTTCAAGTGGCCTGTGCTGGTGCTACCTGCCTCTACCTTCCCTCCGCATCCCGCCTTCAGGTAGGCTGATAGCATCTCAAGCTGAGTATTCACTGTCTCTTTTCTCCGAGTCAAGATGGACGGGTATCTCTCTATAATCACACCTTGCTTGTCCACAGGAACCCCCGCTTTCTCCACCAAAATGTCCAGGATCGTTGAACGAGCCTCCCAGTAGAGTAAGCCCCATCCGTGCACGAGCACAAAGCCCAGTCTGCTGCGGCGAACGCCTTGAGCCAAAAGAAACTCAAGCGTGTTCTGAATCCGTGGCAGGGGGGATCGGAGCCAGGCTGGTTGCCTCACAGTGATCTAGACGATGTCGGTGTGCAATACGCCAAACGACTGGATGAGACGGACACGTGGCACGAGTGTTGGGTGCAATACATGGTTTGCACGACAACCTACCACCTATTCGCCGACATTGAGTGAAAGTGAGGTGTTTTGTTTGAAGGTAATTCCTTATGTGTGAGTTGCGCATTTTCGTGCTTTACGTTTGAATGTTTACTGCTCATGAATCGCCCCAACGGTTCATGAGTTATATGCGTTTTCGTGAGAGGTTGCATTCCTGAGTGTTCGTGATAATCCGTGTGTGAATGCTGTGCGTTTGCGTTGTTCCGCGAGTTGTCGTAAGTATGCGTGATTTTCTGTGTTCGTGAATTTCCGTGAGGTTCGTGCGTTGTTCATGAATATTTATGTGCGTTCATGTTCGTTTGTGTTTTTCTGTTTCTCGTGTGTATTCATGAAGTGTCGTGAGTGTTCACGAAGTTGACTGAGATAATTTTCGCGTCAGTTAAGGTCAACTGCGCGGGTAAATCAGGACCCGCGCGTGGGGTCCTGATCGTGCGTGTGGGCCCTCAGGCCCGCGCGTGTGGCCTCGCACTGTTGCGAGCGTGGCAGGGCCCACGATCGCAACAGGACAGGGCGAATGATCGCCCTGCCCACGCGCAGGACAGCGCACGTCAGTGCACTGTACAGCACGACCGAAATATCGGTCGTGCATGATTGCAGTCAAGGGGGAGCTCGGGATTACGGTTGAAAAACCGAATCCCGCGTTGACTCGGCGTACAGGTAACTTCGCCGAAAACGTCGCGCGCGTAACGCAACAATTTCGACACAGTGACAAAACGGTGAAATCCGTTTTTCAACTGTAAGGCTTCGTGAAAACGGTAATCCCACATGATTGTTCATAATTACCAACGGGAATTCATGAGCGTTCGTGGGCTGAGTCAGCAGGGGCATTTGGCTGATATGAAATTCGAAGACAGTTTTTCTACAGAGGCAAATGCAGCCAAAATCAAGAGCAGTTCGACAACCGTTTTTCTTGGCACATATGGCGAAGTCCTGAACTCTAGTTAAACAACTGCTTTGTGCTTTCCTATGCTTGTGTGTTAGGCTTTGATATAAAATGCGTGCTTGTACGAAGTTGTCATCAATCCATTGAGTGAAGTTTTTCTCTATCAACGTATTGACGTGAAGAGAATTTTCTGCACACGGGCCAATTCGTCTTCAACGCTACGCAAAGGATTTTGGGAGTGCTCTAGTGCACGTCGTTGTCTTTACACTTAGGGGCTGGCTTTGCCAGGCACCCGAGGACCCTTGGAGGTGACCCCGTGGGGACTACTAAGAGTGAATTAAAAGGGCGTGCATAGAGTTTCTAGATCCCAATACTAGTCAACAACGAGGTCATTGGTGGGGTTGGAGCGGAGGAGTTGGGGATTGGAAGCGAGGAGGGAAGCGATAGTGGAAGGGGAGGAGATGCCGAGGTGGGAGGAGAAGAAGCGGTAGAGGGAGAGGAGGGAGGAGCGAGAGGTGGCACGAGGACGAGATGGCATGCTTGGTATACCTTCCTCACTCGCTTCTGCTTCTACTTCCTCATCCTGCATTTCTGTGTCCATTCCAACTTCCTCCTCGACCGCCGCCGCTGCCGCCACCGCCGCCACCGCCGCCACCGTTGCTGCATCCGATGCTTCCCCTCCTTCAATCTCCTCCCATCCCCCACTCCTTCCGTTCCCAAGCCCCTCATCCTCCTCTTTCACTATCTGAGGTCCGTATTTCTTCATCAGCACTTGAGCAATCACTGCCACAGCCTCCTCTTCCTCCTCGGATGCTTCCCCCTCTCCGCTCTTACTCCCGCTCCCTTCGCTTCTTGCCTTCGCATTGCCTGCTCTCCTCCCACGCCTCTTACCCCCAACTTCCTCGGTTCTTCCCTGCTTTTCCTTAGAAGCTTTTACGCTCACTTCGCCTTCTCTATCAGCTCCTATCTCCTCCTCCCTCACTTCACGCGCCTCATACTCCGTCCCGACGGTCGGCTTGTCATCGGCCGTCGGTTCAACTCCAAGGTTTGCGACCTCCGTCTCGGGAGAGTCTGCTGGCACGGAAGAGTTTTTAGCATTGCATCTGACCGCAACTCTCCGGTCACGGTTTCGAATCCTGACGAAGGATTTCCGTACGGAGTGGTCCAGTGGGCTGAGTCTACGCTGGTACGGGCTCGACCATGACGGAAAAACATATCTGACTGAATCCACGTGGTTTTTATCAAGCGATACGCAAGGACGACGACAGATCCGCGTGTAGTCGAGGCTACAGATCGACATGACTGACGGGGTTGAAGGAACTACACACGCCATGGCGAATAGCAGAGGAACCGAATCTGCGATCAATGTCAATGAGTCACGGCTACACGGAGCGCTCCTACGCAGTATGACGCTTCAAAACCCTATAAACTTTGCAGTTATTATCTAAAAACCGCTCATGTTCTTCGTGATGGACTACTCATAAAATGGTCGAACCAGTGCTACTTTCGCAGACGAGCTCTCTGCCTCTTGCTCGTGCCGTGGAAGAGGCAGGAGCAGCAAATGGATTCTAGTCTACCAGGCAGAGATTCGATGCTAGACTCCGAACAGCAAGCTCTCGAGATTGGCGAGAAGTGCAAGCTCAACCCCCGTGAACGAATGTGACCTTGAAATTGACAATTCGAGATGGTCACTTCGGGACCATCACCTTGGGCTCTGGTGGTCAATTGAAGCTGGCGACAAATCAGTTCATGAAAGGCCCGCATCACCCCTTCAGTATAAATTTGATTCGATACCAGACCCTGATGCCTGGGCAAATCCTTCGAATATGAAAAGACGCACTAATTTTTCAGAGCGGTCTTTTTACGTGGATCCTGAATTTCCAGGGCAGGGCTTGGGTTGCTCCTGATGTATCAGGGTTCGTTCATGTCAACATCCTGTTCATGGTGATATCGAACAGCTAATGTACTCCGATCATGCTTCTATTCTATGGTGCCGAACAACTGACATATTATACGTATTAATTTCAATATTATTCCTCAACACTTGGGATGAACCGTAAACACGCGTGGTGTACCGTCAGTTGCAGGCGAAGCTACAGTGTACTGTAGCACCCAGTTGTTCACCGCTGCTCCGTGCTCCCCAAACCTGTTGACCGCCACCAAGCCTCCCTGAAAGGTTGGGAACTTGGCTCGGATGCGACTGATGGCAGCTTCGGCAGCCGAGGCTGGGGTAGAGCCCATTCGCATGAGCTCAACTGCTAGAAAGCTGGAATAGTGAAGGGAGGAGCAACAGAAGGAAAGCAGCAAGAAAGGAATTAGGTGGAGGGGTACAGAGGGGTGAGAGAGGGTAAAATCTATCTAACGTGTCTTTATGTGAAAAACCCGTGTTTGGTTTCCAACTGAAAAATGCAGTGATGTCAATGTCAACAAGTGTTGAGACATCATCAGCTTGCCAAGCCACAATGTCAGCACAGCATACCATGGCAGGAACCTCATCATGACGTCACCATCTCCTGTTGCCCCACAGCCCCCCACTCTGGAGTCCACATATGCTCCTGCCCCTGCTATGGGTGCATCACCCACCCTGGGAACAATGAGAGGGAGGGAGTGAGAGGGGGAATGTGTCACCAGCAAGTGAGTGGGTGAATATCACTGCCCCACAACCCCCACTCTAGAGTCCACATACGCTCCTGCTCCTGCTATGGGTGCATCACCCACCCTGGAGCGGAGCGCAAGGATAGAGGGGATGACTGAGTGCGTGCATGAGTGAGTGCGTGAGTGAGTGCATGAGTGAGTGCGTGAGTGAGTGCGTGAGTGAGTGCATGAGTGAGTGCGTGAGTGAGTGCGTGAGTGCGTGAGTGAGTGCGTGAGTGAGTGCGTGAGTGAGTGCATGAGTGAGTGCATGAGTGAGTGCGTAAGTGCGTGAGTGAGTGCGTGAGTGAGTGCGTGACTTAAGAGTGATGTGAGTCAGTTCAAAACAGTCCTGTCGCCCCACAGCCCCCTACTCTTGAGTCCACATATGCTCCTGCTCCTGCTATGGGTGCATCACCCACCCTGGAGAGAACAGCAAGGATAGAGGGGGGGTGAATGAGTGACAGAGTGAGTGCATGAGCGAGTGAGTGGGTGAGCAAGTGAATCCACATTGCTATGGGAACAGGATCGTACGATGACATGGGTATGATGACATGGGTATGATGACATGGGTATGATGACATGGGTACGATGACATGGGTATGATGACATGGGTATGATGACATGGGTTTGATGACATGGGTATGATGACATGGGTTTGATGACACATGATGACATGGATATGATGACAGAAGTAACAACATACCTCCCAGGGATGTGGAAGGTGAGTCCGTTGGTGGATGTCGCTGCAGCCATGCTGCCGTTCTGATGGCATGGGCATGGGGGTGATGACGTCGTGGGCATAGTGAGATGACGTCATGGGCACCATGTGATGACGTCACGCACATGGGGTGACGACAGACAGACAGTGTGCAGATGAGGTAATGACGTCATGCATATGGGGGCATGGTACCAGGGGGCAGTGGGCAGTGGGCACACGTGCTGTGCATATGTGCTGCATGTGTACATGCAGTGCAGTTCAAAAGAGTCCGCATATCAGGCACAGGAGAGCAGTCTTAGGCCGACACAAGAACAGCCCAGAACCTGTCACCGCACCTCACCTCACCGCACCGCACCGCACCTGTGCTATGGCAACCATGGAGATGGTGTCGTGTGATGCCAGGCGGTTTCGCCTCCTCAACAAGCCTTGCTCCCGGCCAACAAGACGTGGATCACACCCCACGCGCACATCACCAGGTCCGGCTGCAGGTCCGGCACCACCAGGTCCGGCACCTGCTTCGGCCCCCTGAGGCTCGGCCGTGGCACCACCGCTTGGTTCGGAAGCATGTGATCCTGGAGCAGTGGCCGGGCGGTAGGGGCCGCAGTAACGGGCGGCATCAGGCGTCACGTTGCGCCAATAGTTGGGCTGACAGCTGGCGGCCTTCCATTGGCGCCACATGGCGAGAGAGCGATTGGTGGAGAGATCTTCCGGGCCGGCCAGGCCCATTTCCAGGGCGAAGTCCGTTGCTGCGTCGCCGATCAGCAGCGAGTGGTACGTGTGCAAGAGGACAAGATACGCCGCCCGCACTGCCGCCTTGACTCGGCGCAGGCCGGCCACTGCCCCCACGTCCATGGAGTCCTTGGGGAGGGGGGAGAGAGAGGGGGGCGGGGGGGAGGGGACGGGGGGGAGAGGGTTGGGGGAAGAGTGGGGGGAGAGAGGAGAGGCAAGCGGGCAAGAGAACGGGAAACGGTTTTTGAGACGTCTTAAGAAATTACTTGGCACCGGCCGGCCACTGGCCCCACGCTCATGGAGGCATTGGCAATGGGGAGAAGGGGGAGAAACGGGAGAGGTTGGGGAGGGGCAAGAGAATGGGAGGGGGAGAAAATGGGGGGAGAGAAGGGGAAGTGGCGGTGGAGGCACAGAGTGGGGAATTTGGTAATTGGAGGGATTGAGCGGTGGAAAAGGGAGGAGATGGGGCGAAGGGGAAGGTCTGGAGGAGAGGGGGGTGGGGGGGTACAGTTGTCCGAAAATGTGTATGCCTCAACATGTTCCAAGTTGCCTTAAAGCTGCGGTCTACATTCGAAATGGTAATTTCAGGGGGTATTTCGGGTGCACACCCTAGGACGCAGTCTGATTTGCTCACGAAATAATCCTTTTCCAGAAAAGAGGGCGCGAAGGTTTCAAACACAACTGGCGAATCCCGCCAGTTTCGTGCATGGTTCGGTTGGGGGGTACTTATTTCGTGAGGTTGGGGTTGTGTTCGCGATTTCGCCACAACCCTCAACCAATCGAGATTGGGGAGGAGATTGGCGCGAAAATTGTAAGCCAATCCTGAGCTGGCCACTTTTCAGAGGGGGGATTGGGTTGTCAGAGAGCAGTAACTGCACCTCGCCACTCAAGCTTGGAGCGAAGCTCAGTGCTACCAGGTTTTCAAGTGATAAACCTGGTCCTCCCGCAGGAAGTATGTAGGCGACAGCTTTAAAAGTTGATTCAGAAGGGTAATTACCACGTGTAGAAAGTGTATTTTTGAGACGTCTCAAAAATACACTTTCTACACGTAAGAGTTGATTAAGAAGGGTAATAAGGTACTCTTCATCATCCCATCTCACCCCATGCAGTAACTTTGACGTCATCCCACGTCACCCCATGCGTGCTCATGACGTCATCCCATCTCTCACCCCATCCATAACCATGGCATCGAGTGTTGTTTCCCCCTTCTCGTCCGGACTTCCTCCATACCCCACTGGAGGGGGAAGAAGGGGGGAGGGAGTGTGTGAGGAGGGAGAGGAGAAGGGGGGTGTATGGGGGCAAACTAGAGGATACACGAGGAGATTGGACGAGATAAGTGGTCGGCGCAAGTTAAAATGAGGGCTCTTGAGATACTAATCATGCTGACGTGGCACCTGATCCATCGCACTGAAGCACCTCGCACACGTTACATCCTTCCACCACCGCGTCCAGTGCGGATCCGCCACGTGTCAGCACCTCCCATGCCCGACTATTGGCTTCTAGAAACGGCCACACGTTCACCACCATCGGCCATTGCCTTGCAGCCGAATCAACGGCTACAAATTGCTGTCCTTCTGTTGACGAAGCCGCGCATGGAAAAACAGCTATGAGGAGGGACGACAGACCGAATAAGAATACAATTTCATGAGTTTTTCCAACCATTTTCCTAAATCTGAGCCGAAGAAATGATCGAGATTGCTGCCTTCGCGCCATTTGCCGAAGGACTTCGATTCCTCTGAAGAATTTCCGTAGGATGCGGAAACGTGCTTGTAGCGGATTTGGTGTATAATGAATTGCGAAATTGCGGAGAGTGCACAAATTCTGCGAGGCTTTGCTGATCAAAGTTCCCGACTCACGAGGAGCGGTTCAAATGCGGTTACTCGGTTCAGCGTACACATACCTCGTTCTGTCTGCTTTGAAGTCCTCGCACGGCACTTTCGAAACAATTTCATTTCGCCAGCCAATGAAGGCGAAATCGTGCGGCGATACTTTCAACGAGTCTGCGAGGGCGTTTACGCTCGCCTGAAACTCGACAATCGTTGCGTTGCGACCGCCAGTTCGAGGTGGTTACGACTCAAAGCGCAACTGAAGTACTTTCAGGTGTCACTTTTGTGGCATCTGGAGCGGCAAGGCAGGTCAACGCGGTTACAATATGACCCGTTTTGTTTTTTCGCTTGAACCTTTCGGACCAGAATTCTAAGCTGAAAATACGTGCCCCATCTGGTTGATTAGTCCGCCTGCACAACTCGTTACCTAGTAGGAAAATCAGATAGTAGGGAAACTCGTTTCCGTCTTGATTAGCTCGCCACTGGCACTTCGATTTTCTCGCATGAGCTTTAGAAAACGCGAGCGTGCTCTCTGTCCTGCTCCCTTCGCCCTTTCCCCCGATAATGTGGAGATTTAGTCATTCCGGGACAATAATGAGAAGGACAATGTATTTCTGCCATTTGTGTCCCATTTCGGTGTTCTTTGCCTCCACGAAAGCCTCTATAACGCCGCCATCATGAATCTCCGCTTCCGAAACTTCAAGTTCCTCTTGACGTTTCTTTACTTGTTTCAGTCATCACTTGGCGACGGCCGTCCTCTTCGTTCTGGCAAACGCTTCTCAAAGGGGCTCGAATGGGAGCACTTCGACGTCTTCTACCTTCTCGTGCGTTACTTGTTCAATAAACTCGAAAAAAATCTCGTTTAGTACTTTGAATCCCGTCTTGTGCAATTTTTGGTAAACGGCTGTGATGATTCACAGAGGTCAGGCATTGCTCCTCTTTACCTCACTCTGCATCAAGCAACCGGTTTCGATCAAACTGATTTCGTTTTTGCTGGGTGTTTTCCTTTCAGGATGGCCACTTAAGCCGCAAACAAGTTGGTCCAGGTGCAGGAAACGTCTACTACAAACAAGTAAGCATTCTCGGGGAAACGAGACGGACCTTTTATTTTAACTTCGGTCGATCTTCACCTTGATAAGTAACAAAGAAGATCCGAACCACCTTCCGTGTGACGCTCTTCTCTTGTGTCCATTTCAGTTGGGCAATGCAGGAAGCATCAACAATCAGGGGGCGGTGAACAACCAAGCAGCCCGTGCCGTGAAAGACGGAACAGGGCTGGGGAGCGCCAACGTGCAACAGGAGAACTCACAGACGCAAACAGCATCTGCAAACCCCGTCACAACCACTGTTCAGGTTGACGCTGCTACTTCTACCACTGATTACACTGGTTCAACTGCAGCCCTTCCAGCTGCCTCTGTTTTAGCACCAGGGGTGGGATTTAGTGGTGTTGGCGTGGGATCGCTAATCACAACCCTTCCTGGGCCTGATCCCTTTTCAAGTGGGTTGGTACGCCAAGGTACAGATCCCAGGTGCCGTAGGGATGAAGGCACAGAGCATTGTGATGATGGTGCATCTATATTTTCGTCCAGGGTTCCCATTGTTACAATCTCCACTTTTGGTGAAAGTGTGAGAATCTAGTAACATACCTTATGTGTTCCAGGCTTCACATTTCATATGGACTTATGGTGCATGTGGGTTGAAGATGTTATCAATGAAATAATTTAGGGTCCAAGATAGCATCAGGTGAAGCTGTGCCCGTGAGAACACTGGTGCTGTGTCCATGAGAACACTGGTGCAGTTCATCAGTAGGGATCTACATATAAGATACATCATGAATGATTCAATGGCATGTTTTCATTTTTATTGGAAATGGGTCGGGTGAGTACAACACTTCTGTTCAACCTCGGTGGTGTATTATCGAGAAGCTCCTTACGACTGTTGTTGTGGAGCTTGCGCTGCGATCAAGGGAGACACACGAACAGTCGTCGTCACCAATCACCCGCTTGTGCGACGTCAAGTTCTGGGCACGTCTCTGACAACGAAGGTGCCGCCGCCGATCCACTCGATGTAAGCACGCGACTGCGTCTCGCACATAAACAGCTCATCTGTCCAGCGCTGGGTCGAGTGCTTGACCAATCACAGGGATCCGCAAAGTACTGTACCCGCGCCACTACATCCACTATCGAAAGTTTCACTTCCGCTTCTGTGGCGCACACTTTCGCGCCTCGACCTCTGCCCCTCCACACCGTCAGCCAACAGCAGCGCCAACCTCCCAGGTTGGCGCATCCTCCAGTCCCCCTACAAAGCATCCGCCTTACACCAGCCATCGATTTATTGATCAGGTCAACCCTGCTCCATCTTATCCGTTCAAACACCGTCCCCCCACCACTGTCATGTCATATTTGGCGGGAGACGATGTACTGTACACCTCACCCAGCAGACATCCCCCCGCTTCCTCCCGACACATCCCCGGCTCCACCTCTTCTCCCCAACCCGTCCTTTTTCCCCCTTGTCCCCTCCCCAGGAAAATACCCCGCCTATCTCCCATAGGGAGTTTCACATCCCTCGGAACGAATCTGGGCTGGCCGTATGCCAAGCATACAAGAAATATTTGTTTCTCGCCTGCCCTAATCCATTTCTTTGCCCTATAATTCTTGCTCCTAGCCTGTCCCACTTAGAAGACCTCAACGGACAAACAACCCCGCCCCTGACCGGGGCAGAAAACAAATAAAACCCATAGGGAATGCAAAAAGGGCAAAATCGTTTCCCTGGCAAGATCGACCGTCGACCCTCTTTCCGTTGAGGCATCTCGCAGGCAATACCCCCCTTGTCGCCAGCCACTTTCCTCGCAACACAAGCGACGCGCTTGCCAACTCAGCAAGCAGCCGCAGCGCAGGAACGAATCGCCGTGCGACTTGTCGGACGTCTCCTCGATAGCCTTGGCTCTTGACCTCGAGCCGGCCTACTCGCTCGTTACTGTCAAACATTAACCCTTGAGGTTAGTCCGTGTCCATTTAGGACGAATCGCCTAACTTGTCATTTTTTAGTGCGGTACGGAGCAGCGCGTAAGCCTTCCCCCTGACCCGATTTGACCAGCCAGCTAGCTTCCTACGCCGGCCTGTCTCCTCTCCCCGCGTCTCCGCTCTCCTCGTCTCCTCCCTCTCGGTTTAGGCTGGGTCAGCTTATCGTGGTCCTATTACCAGGGTAGGAGCAAGCATATTCAGGTAGGCTTGTGAACAATGGCGCGGGAGTCTCGGCGCAACAAGCGCTGGTCGCAACGCGCCTAGCCTAGTCTTAGGCTTCGAAGGTAGTATTCCGCGTTGAGGTGGTTACTAGGTTACGGTCAGTAGTTCGCACATCGCTTGTATGACAAATAAGGTTGTGGGAGCTGCTCGTGCGTTGATGATCCGTGTCCGTCGCGTATCAGTTCGTAGTGGTAGTGGCTCGGCCTCAGACTCCGATCAGGCGAATAATAACGAATCGTCGTCGCAGTCGTCGCACGGCGGCATGCGACAAGGTAGTGCTCTAAAACGAAGCCAAATGGACTCGTATTCGCATCTCCATAGTATACATCACTTAGGTCTCTTTAGATGGCTCATGGTTCACCTCGCGTTTGTGTTACCCGTCGCTGTTCATTTCTTCGCCTGCTCGGCTGCTATGTTCTTCGGCCTACGTCTCGCTAGGGAGATTCTTATCCTCCGTCCAGGCTCCAGTATAGGCTCCTACAGCTCCGATTTAGCCCGATTCGATATAGTACCAAGCGGCGATCCTCACGCGTTTACAGACCGCTTTCTGATGGCTGAAACGGGCATCTCTCCGGCGATGTCCCGTTATGATCAACCGAAGCCTGTGGTGAAAGAATTTCACGATCCCTTGGCTTGCGAATGGGACTTGGCTTTACACTGGAATTTCACGTCTGACGGACCGTTAAAAGTGCCCGCGGGAGATGACGATGAGGATGCCGGCGTGAAAACCGGCCGTCATGAAATCCTCATCCGGCCGAACCCGTCTCCGGATCCACGTCAGCTGGTCGTCAGCCAATCGCTGTTGAGACTGCTGCAGGAGAACGAACGGCTGAGATTGCTCGCGCAGGAGGACGGACGGCTGTCGTCTCCCCCTCCTCGCCGCGTTATAGTCATCACGCCGACCTACAAGCGAACTTTCCAGCAGCTGCTCATGCTAGGGTTGATCAACTCACTAAAACGGGTACAAGCGCCGGTGCTGTGGGTGGTGATTGAGGCGACGAAAACGGAAGAAACCGCGCGGATTATCGCGAAGGCTACTATCGGGGACAGCGGGTCGGAGAATCCCGAGGTGGAAATCGCGCATCTGGGCGTGGAGGAGGAAATGGCCGAGGATTGGGACGAGCGAATTCTGCTTGAGCAACGGATGCGAGTCGTGGGACTAAGGTGCGTGTGCGGGGAGGGGTTGGGTGTGCGCGTTGAGGGGGTGGGCGTTCGCCGTGAGGGGTTGGGTGTGCAGGGAGAGGTGGGTGCGGGGATAGAAGGTGGGTGATTGCTGAGAGAGGTGGGTGCGACGTCATTAGCTTATACGGTTCACCAACTTATATCTGACAAATGCTGACCTCCGTACCTTTCCCGAACCTCACAGGTACGTTCGAGAGCGCAGGCTGGACGGCATCGTGGTCTTCGCGGATGACGGCTCGGTCTTCTCCCCGAAGTTCTTTGCCGAGGCTCAGCGCGTGCCTTGGTTCGGCGCAGGCTCGGTAGGCGTGCTGCTGCCGGTCGGCTTCACCGAGCTTATGGGGTCGGAAGAGCAGGCGGAGGAGCAGAGCAGTCAGGGGGGAGGGCTGGGGAAGAGCAAGGGGCAGGGACGGAAGCAGAAGCGCGGGCATGGGCATGGTAGGCGCATTGCTAGCGTTGATTCTAGTGAGGGCAGCGGCAGTGGCGGCGGTGGCGGTGCTGGGAGTGTCGAGGCTGCAGCAGCGGCGGGGGTAGGGTTAGCGTTAGAAGGGGGAGGAGCAGAGAGGAAGAAAGGAGCAGAGGGTGGGGAGGCTGGCGGAACGGGTGGGGGAGTGGATGGGGAGGGGCGGGTGGGGGAGATGGGTGGAGGAGAACAGCGGATACAGCAAGGGGAGGAGAGGAAACAGGAGGGGCAAGGGGAATGGCAGACGCAGCAGCAAAAGCTGCAGCAGACGCAGGGGAAGCAGGGAGAGGGAGGGAATGGGGTTGGCGATGGGGATGAGCAAAGTAAAATGCGGTTACCACAACGCAGGCTGTTACAAGCCAGTAGCCAATCAGCGTCTTCCAGCATGTTGCGGGTAGGCAAGCAGACGCGCTATCAGATGCCCGTGCAGGGCCCTGTGTGCAATAACGAGTCTGTTCTTATCGGATGGCACACGGTGGTACACCACCCGGATCGCCTCCTAGCCGGGTTACCAAGTTACAACTCCCTAGGACCGGAGGAGGAGCAACGGAGGGGCATGCTATGGCATGGGTATGTCTTTAACTCACGGTTACTATGGGCTAGAAAAGAGGAGCTTCCTGATTGGGTGCGAGGCTGGGATGAATGGGGCCCTGAGCTGGAACGAGGCCTGGGAGGAGGCTCGGAAGAAGGTTTGGAAGGAGCCTCGGAAGAAGATTCGGAAGGAGGTTCGGTGGCAGGCTCGGTAGCAGAGGGGCGGCTGTTTGACCTGCTGGGTGCGGTGGTGCGGAACGAGAAAGAGGTGCGGCTGATTGGGCAGTGCGGACGGCGCGTGCTCGCGTGGTGGTGGAGGGCTGAGGCGCGCCAAGACAGCAAGTTTCCTGCAGAGTGAGTGGCGTTGGGTTGTGCAGGGTGAGTGATGTTGGGTTTTGCAGAGTGAGTGAGCCTGGTACTGGCTAGTCAAAAAGTGGTGCAATGGAGACATGAGGAGAGCTTGTGTGTTGGTGGGAGGCTGAGATGCGCCAGTTCCCTGCAGAATGACTTGTCTTGGTGCCGGTGTGGCGTGTGAGAGAGTGCGATTGGTGCAGAGTGACTGACGGGTCTTGATCATTCGCTGGTGGGTTATCTGGTTATCTCCCTGCGTCTGCCCATTGATGTCTGCATCAAGTCACCACCCCCTGGTCCGACCCCCAGCCTCCCCCCACTCCTTTCTTTACTCATTTTCATTCCTTGTTTCCCCTATGATCCGCAGGTGGGTTGTATCACCGCAGCTGCCCATTACTGTCCGTGCCAAGTCAACCCCCTGGCCTGACCCGCTGCCTCCTCTCCCATTATTTACTCATTGTTTTCCTTCATTCTTTCCCCTCCATGATCCGCAGGTGGGTTGTATCACCGCAACCCATAACTGTCCGTGCCAAGTCAACCCCCTGGCCTGACCCGCTGCCTCCTCCCCTATTCCTTCCTTTACTCATTGTTTTCATTCTTTCTTTCCCCTCCCTTCATGATCCGCAGGTGGGTTGTATCACCGCAACTGCCCATTACTGTCCGTGCCAAGTCCACCCCTTGGCCTGACCCCCTGCCTCCTCCCCCTCCTAGCCCTCCCTCTCCCCCACCCCCACGACCCCCGACAAAAGGCAAAAAGGGTGGTGGGAAGAAGAAAGGAGGAAAGCACAAGAATAATCATTGATACAGTGATCACAAGGGGTGTAACATGATTATGCATAGATTCTGATTTCTTTTGTATGTTTTAGGTAGAGGAATCTCAGCTTATGAGCTATGTTTTTGGCAGTGCTTTTAGACAAGTGCCATTGCTGATGTGCTGTCAACATTGGTTGTATTCTGTTTGATGCTACAGTAATCTAATTCAATTGCAATGGTCTCAACTATGGTTCCGGATTATGCTGAGCATGTTCCTTGAGCATTCATCCATGTTAGAATAAGCAGGCAGGAATGATTGTATTGAGAAGGAAGGGCACTACAAGTAGTCCTAACCCTAGAGTGTTGTACCCCTTGTAGGCTAACCCACTATAGCCTAGAGATAACACAAACATGCAGTTTGACACACCCCCATAGGCTAAGTGGGAGATAGCAAACACAACAGACGGTCACAAGACCAGTCAAGCAGGAGAACAAAGCAAAGCAAAGCTCAGGGTGGATCTCAAGGACACCACACAATCTGAGCACAAGCAAGCGGCCACAAGGCCAGTTCACATGCAGAGTTATAATAGCAAGGCAGTACACTGATCACAACCTAGCAAGAGTAAACATGCAGGTATAAATATATATATATCAGTGTACAACAAGAGCAAGTCAAGCAACCAGCAGGTGAGGCAGAGTGGGCACAAGCCCAAGAGCAGTGCAGAAACGCTGATGATCACCAGACCCAAGGGCCTTGGTGAAGACATCAGCAGTGTTGGCCCGAGAGGCCACGTAAGCAAGGCGCAGCTGACCACGCTGCTGCAGCTCACGCGCAAGGAAGTAGCGAAGAGCAATGTGCTTCGTTCTGTGCTCCAGTCTCTGCTCGCGACACAAGGCAAGCATTGCCTTGTTGTCGACGTAAAGAACTGGAGGAGAACGAGGCCGCTCCCCCAAGTCGGTCAGCAGGTAGGTCAGCCAGCGTAGCTCCTGTGCAGCCATGGCCCCAGCGTAGATCTCGGCCTCGCAGCTGGAGCCAAGCACAGAAGAAGAACGAGTGGACCTCCACGAGACAGAACCAGAGCCAAGACTGAAGGTGTAACCTTGTGTCGAACGCTGAGTCGCCTGGTCGTCGGCCCAAGAAGCGTCAGAGTGTCCTGTGAGTACCACTGAACTCCGTCCTCCAAGCACGAGCCCCAATGCCCGATGTACTGCACAAGTAACGCAGTACTCTCTTCGCAGCATCAAAGTGCACCTTTCGGTGTCTACCGGGTGCCACGTAGCGAGCCAGGAGGCTGAGAGGGTACGCGAGGTCAGGTCGTGTGCACGTCATCAGGTACATGTGGCAACCCACAAGCTCTGGGTACGGACCACTCGGCTCTACGGACTCGTCCGAAGGTGGAGCTGAGAGCGAGTGGCCGGTAGACAGAGGAGTGGGCTGTGGCGAGGACCACGTGAAGCCGAAGCGCTGAAGGACCTGGTGCACCATGTGTGACTGAGTGAGGGTGATGGTGCGCCGTGCTCTGTCCCGGGTGATCTGCAAGCTAAGATAGCTCCGCAGCTCACCCAGGTCAGTGCAGGTGTGTCTCTCCTGCAGCTCCGCCTTCACTAGGGCCAGTGCGCCAGTGTCAGCAGTAGCAAAAACCAAGTCGTCGACGTACACGAGGATGTAGAACGCCGGCAGAGTAGTGTCGGTGCGTAGAAACAGCGACGGGTCAGCAGTCGAAGGAGCAAACCCAAGAGCCGCAAGTGTCGTCCTCAGTGTGTCGTGCCACTCGCGGGGCGCCTGACGCAGGTTGTACACTGGTCGCCGTAGGCTCCACTGGGTGCCCTCAGGAAACGACCCAGTGAAGCCCTCTGGACGGCGCAACCAGATAGCCTCGTGAAGGCTACCCTGCAAGAAAGCTGTCGAGAAGTCGAGGGAGTGCAGCTCGTAGTCACGCTGAGCTGCAACGTGTAGCAACACCCGAAGAGTGGTCATCTTCGGGGTGGGGGAGAAGGTCTGAAAGAAGTCGACCCCCGCACGCTGACTGAAGCCTCGAGCAACGTAACGTGCCTTGAAGGCAGGCGGAGAACCCGGCGGCCACTTCACCCTGAAAACCCACATGCCACTGACGATGTTCGCCCCAGGTGGGGGAACCTCGTCGACGTAGGTGCCTGTGGACTTCCAGGAAGCCATCTCTGCGTCCATGGCTGTCTGCCACTGAGAGGAGTACTCACCCGAGATCGCCTCTCTGTAAGAGCGCGGGGTGGGGATGTCAAGTGCATCCGGGTCTCCCTCAGGGGCAAGCAGCATGGTCGCGAGATGGGGTGCAGCGGCCGCAAGGCACTCCAGCTCCTCCTGTCTGTCCTCAAGAATGTCACAGCCAAGGGCAGTACAGCCAAGGGCAGTCTCACCCCCGACGGACGGAGGACAGGCAAGGACAGGGTCAGAAACAAGACTCGCAAGGTAGTCTAGGCGGTACACAGCAGCAAAGTCAACGAGCTCAGCGACTAAAGCAGACGCAGCAGGAGACGAGAACGAAGGGTCAGTCACCACCGTAGCCAGAAAGCAGTAACAGTCGGACTGGACGCACGAGCAAGGTCAGACGGAGGGTCAGCAATGTCAGGAAGAGAGGACGCAGGAGGTAACGGCAGGACAACACGCTGTGGAACAGAGGAAGGACGGAGTGTCATATCGTGAGTGCCTGGGACAGCCGGAGCACGAGGACGACGCACACGAGTACGGACAGCGGCACTAGGCTCGGGCTCAAGGTCAAAGCTAGACTCAGGCTCTCGACGCTCAGGGGTGGAAGCACGAGTCTCAGGCTCTCGACGCTCAGACAGGGACTGTGTCACCGCAGTGTAAGGAGCAGGAGCAGGCAGTGGGTAGTGCGGTAGGAGCGGCGGCTGAGACTGGTCTGCCGGTGGAAACAGTAACGGAGGAGTAGTACCTGCCACTCGGAAGTCAGTAGCACCTGGCGGAAGACTGAGAAGGTGGCGAAGAGCACCAGCAGCTCCCATACCTCCAGCACGAGCAGCTCCTCCAGTACCCCCAGCAGCACCTCCAGCACCAGTAGCACCTGCGCCTCCAGCACATCCAATACCTCCAGCTCCAGCTCCTCCAGCACCAGTAGTACCTCCAGTACCTCCAGTGCCAGCAGCTCTAGTAGCACCTCCAGCACCTCCAGCACCAGTAGCACCAGCACCTCCAGGGACAGTAGCTCCAGAAACACCTCCAGCACGAGCAGCACCACCAGCTCCGGCAGCTCCAGTACCTCTAGTACGAGCACCTCCAGGACCGGCAGCTCCCGCAGCTCCAGCACCAGTAGCACCAACACCTCCAGTGCCAGCATCTCCAGTACCCCCAGCACCTCCAGGAACAGTAGTACCTCCAGCACCAGCAGCTCCAGTACCTCCAGCTCCAGTACCTCCAGCACCGGCAACACCTCCAGTACTAGCAGCTCCAATACCTCCAGCACCAGCAGCACCTCTAGTACCTCCAGTAGTACCACCAGCACCTAAAGCACCAGTAGCACCTCCAGTACGAACAGTAGTACCTCCAGGCCTAGCAGCTCCAGTACCTCCAGCACCAGCAGCACCTCTAGTACCTCCAGTAGTACCACCAGCACCTGCAGCACCAGCAGCACCTCCAGGACTAGTAGCTCCAGCACCAGCAGGACCGTACCCTCCACCACCGGGACTGCCTCGCCGAACGACCCACGCACGAGTCGCCTGCAGCGAGAGCGTCTCAAGTGGCGCAGGCTGCGGTGGCTGTCCAGCTCCAGTACCTCCAGTAGTGGAAGCTCTAGCACCTCCAGCACCAGAAGCACCTCTAGTACCTCCAGCTCCAGTACCTCCAGCACCAGTAGCACCTCTAGTACCTACAGCAGTACCTCCAGGCCTAGCAGCTCCAGTACCTCCAGCTCCAGGACCTCCAACAGGGTCACCCACAACTCCACTGCCACTAGGACTCGCAGCACCCCCAGAGTCAGCACCCCCAGTCGCAGCACCCCCAGAACCAGCACCCCCAGGCACATCACCTCCAGAGCCCTCACCCCCTGGCTCAGCACCCCCAGTCTCAGCACCTGTAGTCTCAGCTCCAGTGTCCACAGCAGCAGGCTGCGGAGGCGGCGAAGACTGTCGAGGCGGAAAACCCGGGGGGGGTCTCCAAGCGTGGAGAGCGGCGAGTGGCCGCCGTGTCGTCCGCAACTGGGTCACCCCCCTCAGCTGGGCCAGAGGAGTCTGAAGAGATCTCCACTGGGTCATCCAAGGGGGGTGGGTCGACCTGAGACACACCTGAGGGAGCAGGACCTTGTGGGAGGAGGGGGTCTACCGGGGGGGGGGACTGGTACCAGGAAGAGGGGTGCGAGGGGGACCGGGTGGGACGCGTGCAGGTGTAACTGGTAGTAACAGGCAGACTCGTCAAAGGTGACGTCCTGGGAGGAGAAGACTCGATGCGAGCGCGGGTGGTAGAACTGCCACGGCGGGGCGTCAGTGGGGAAGCCAAGGAAGACGCAGCGGAGAGTACGAGAGGAGAGCTTGCTCGCTTTGGAATCGCGAACAAGGGAGAGCGTGCCCCAGACCCGAAACACTGACGCATCACCAGGCTTCCCCGTCCACCGGAGGGTGGGCGAGGTCTCTGGCACAGAGACACGGGGCCAGAGGTTGAGCTGATGCGCAGCGTATCGGACCACAAACGGCCACAGAAAATGGGGAGCAGCCGCATGGATCATGGAGGTGCGAGCAACCTCCATGATCAAGCCAATGCGACGCTCAACAATCCCATTCTGCTGAGGAGAGGCCGGAAGCGTGAACGTCTGGCGGATGCCCTCGTCTCGACAGAACCCCGCAAGGAGGTCAGAGGAGAACTCACCGCCCCTGTCAGAGTGCAGACGCAGGAATGGGAAGTCCTGCTCAAACCGCTCGTGCAGCTGGAGACGAGTAGCACGGATCCAGGAGATCAGGACATTGCTGACGTCCGCCTTGCGCCGCAAGGGGAAGGCAGAGGTGTAGCGTGTGTAGTCGTCAACAACCAGCAGGAAGTAGTGCTCGCGGTCCGTTCCACCGATGGGGGCCGGGCCCCACACATCCATGTGGAGAGTCTGCAGAGGAGCAGTGGTCGGAGGAAACTCGGAGGAGTGAGGAGTGGCGCGCTGCCGCCCCTCGACGTAAGGAAGGCACGGCGGGGCAAGCGAGCGCGGCAGGGGGGGCAGGGTCCTGGGGAGGCCAGAGACAAGGAGACGGGAGTGCATGCTGCGTAGACACGGCAGGGAGGGGTGACCAAGACGGTGGTGCCAGCGCTGAGTCTCGTGCGTGAGTAATCTGCACGAGCAAGACGCAGCTAACTGTCCCGACGCAGACGCCCGACTCGACGCGGCCACCTGACCTGACTCAGCCACCTGTGCAGACGCAGTGGTCAGTGTGTATAGAGTAGACCCAGGCTGTCGAGTGAACGTAGCCAGGTGACGGCCAGTCCGGGAGCACGTACAGATCGCCACACGCTGCCCTCCAGGAATAAAGGTATCAACCCAAACATCCTGAATGGCAGCGTTGCTCACCAAGTTCGTCGAGAACGTGGGGAGGTGGAGACCTGACAGAGAGCCGGAGGGGACTGCTGGACAAGGGAGGACCGTGGAGGCTCTCGCAACTACTGGGCCCCCAGAGGGGTCAGCCAGTGAGACTGGGACAGGTGCTGTGAGTGGTGTGACTGTGGTGCAATCACGAAAGAAGCAACGTGACGCGCCTAAGGTAAGCGTGAAAGTGTGCAAGACCTCAGCTGAGGCAGGACCTGTGGCAGTAGACGCACTAGCACCTAGAGCGTCGGCAGACTCACGGGCACCTAGAGCTGCAGCAGACTCACTGGTACCTGGAGCGGCAGCAGACTCACTAGCACCTGGGGCGGCAGCAGACTCACTAGAACCGAGAGCAGGAACCTCTACACAGCCAGGGACGCATCGCTGAGAAGCACAGTCGCGACGTCGCTTAGGCCACATAAAATCAAAACCTCCACCACCAGGCCTGCCTCGCCGAACAACCCACTCACGGAGCTGCTGAGGGGTGGGGTCGTCCGGGAGAGGCAGTGCCCGCTGCTGTCCACCCCTGGCCGCAGCAACTGCCGCGATAGTGGCCATGATAGACAGCGACGGTCAGGAGTAGGTCCAGCATCTCCAGCTCCTCCAGCACCAGCTGCACCTCCAGCACTCCCAGCAGCACCTTCACCAGCAGCAGCAGTAGTAGCAGCAGTAGCACGAGTAGCAGCAACAGTAGTTGTTTTTTTTGTTGTTGTTTTTTTTTTTTAGGGTTTAGGGTTGCGCGCGGGCTGCAGGGGCAGCGCCCACGGGCTGCAGGGGCGACGCGCGGCTCGGCAGGGCGGCTCGCGGGCTGCAGGGGCAGCGCCCACGGGCTGCAGGGGTGACGCGCGGCTCGGCAGGGCGGCGCGCGGGCTGTAGGGGCAGCGCGCGGCTCGGCAGGGCGGCGCCCAGGCCGCAGGGGCGACGCTCGGCTCGGCAGGGCGGCGCGCGGGCAGCAGGGGCAGCGCCCACGGGCTGCAGGGGCGACGCGCGGCTCGGCAGGGCGGCGTACGGGCTGTAGGGGCGGCGCGCGGCTCGGCAGGGCGGCGCCCAGGCTGCAGGGGCGACGCTCGGCTCGGCAGGGCGGCGCACGGGCAGCAGGGGCAGCGCCCACGGGCTGCAGGGGCGACGTGCGGCTTGGCAGGGCGGCGTACGAGCTGCAGGGGCGAACGCGCGGGCTGCAGGGGCAGCACGCGGGCCACAGGGGCAGGCACGGCTGCAGGGGCAGCACGGTCGCAGGGGCGAGCACGGCTGCAGGGGCACCGCGGTCGCAGGGGCGAGCACGGCTGCAGGGGCAGCGCGGTCGCAGGGGCGAGCACGGCTGCATGGGCAGCGCGGTCGCAGGGGCAGCGCGCAGGCTGCAAGGGCAGCACGGCTGCAGGGGCAGCGTAGGAAGAAATTTTTTACGAGTAGGGCAGGGCGGAACGTTCGGTGGGCCCTAGGAACGATTCTGCTCTAATACCATGTTAGAATAAGCAGGCAGGAATGATTGTATTGAGAAGGAAGGGCAGTACAAGTAGTCCTAACCCTAGAGTGTTGTACCCCTTGTAGGCTAACCTACTATAGCCTAGAGATAACACAAACATGCAGTTTGACAATCCATACATGCCCCACTCAGATGGACATGTTCCTTGAGTATTCCCCCACGTCCATCTGAAAAATGCTGTTGCCTTGGGAATACTGAAATGCTGAACTTCATAACAATACGAAATCATGTCACCTACAATGATTTTCGGGTGCGTCCATCTCTCTACACATAGCATTGATAAAATCCTTGCGGGTTATTATTCCTATCACATCTGTGGGTTTTGGCACCACACACAAATGCCTCAAACCCAAATTCCGGAACAGCATATATGCCTTCTGCATTCCCATAGCCTCCGTAACAATATACGGCGACCGGTTACTGTACGGGTGTAGATCCACAAACATCCCCTCCTCTTCAGGGGTAATGTCCAGGTCTTGAACCTGTAGTTCCCCTACCAGGGACAGGGAGGCTGCGAAGTCTTGCAAAATCCCTGCCCTCTCTTCATCGGGGTAAATTGCATAGTTACCACTAGAAGTGGTCCAGGTGGTTGCATTGCGGTGCAATGTGTTACAGAAGGCTTTTTTGGAGTGGAGAAGGGCGAGAAGATGCTTCCGGAGAATGAGCCCGTAGAAGGATGTTTTTTCGGAGGGGGTACTTTGAGCACCATGTGGGGTAATTACCCTGCCGCTGTTGCTGACTCGCAGCAACCCATCCCCTTCCCTGCTAGCCCTGCAGCTGTTGCTGATGTCATTGCTTCTGCCCGTGCTTGTATTGGTTGCGATGGAAGTACCAGTATTGGCTGCATCGATTATGCTGCTGTTGCTGCTGCTTCCTCTGCTGCTGCTGCTGCTGCTGCTGCCGCTGCTGCTGCTAATCACGATCGTGCTACTACTGCCGCTACTGCTCCTGCTCGTTGCCCCCTCCCCTGCTCTCTCCTCTGCGCCTCCCCCTGCCCCCTCCCTTGCGTCCTGCCCTCTGGCCGTCCTTCCACCAATGAAATCAACCACAGGGAACGCATTGTGCTGCGTGGCTCTTAGAGTGTCAATGATTCGCCTCACTGTAGTCACACCCTCTAGAGCCACCAGGCAACCTGCATTAGTAGCACCAGAAGCAGCAGCACCACCAGCAGCACTGATAGCACCGCCAGCAGCACCAGCAGCGATGGCAGTGCCAGCACAAGCCAACACACCAGCAGCAGCACCAGCAGAAGCAGCAGCACCAACAGCATCGCCAGCAGTTGCACGCCTGCGTGGGGTTCTAGGGGTGAACGGGGTTGTGCCACGGGGGCTGAAAGCATTCGTTCTAGGGCTAACAGGGTTGGTGAGGCTTCCAGAAGGAGTAGTTGGAGTTCCTGGGCTGAGGAGAGTAACAGATGGGGAGGAAACGAGCAAGGGGGTTACTGCAGGGGAGGTAATTGAGGGGGTTATTGAGGGGTTTATCATGAAGGTTACTGTGGGGGATCTTGGGAAAGGGGTGGTTTGCTGAAGAGTCATTGGAGGGGAATGGGGTGAGAAGATACCAGCAGCTGCACCAAAACTGCATCCCATCCCTGTCACCAGCTGTTTCTGCTGCTGCTGCTGCTGCTGCTGCTGCTGCTGTTCCTGTTGCTGCTGCTTCTGCTGCTGCTGCTTGCTGTCTGCTGTGACTCTTCTGAAAACACCCTCTTTCTCTCCCTCCCCCACCTCCTCACCCTCCTTCCGCCCCTCACCCTCCTCCCCTTCTTCCTCGAACAAAGTGAAATCCTTATGCGTGCAGTTTTCCGGGAGGTAAGGAATCCCTTTCAGGTCAACATGCGAGTCGTCGATATTCTGATTGAACAGATCCCCGACCGATTTCGACACCAGCAGCACCACCATCACCAGTGGCAAAAGTTTCAAGCTGCCCGTTAGCTCCAGCAGGATGACCGAGAGCGAAACGGTCATGCGCATCGAGCCGCCCAAAAAAGACGCGGCGCCCAGGAGCGCGTAGGTTCCCTCTCCCACCCGGTGTGCCCCGAATAGGGTTACCATGAGCATGCCGGCCATTCGGCCGTAGGAGGCGCCGCAGAGGATGGAGGGGACGAAGAGACCGGCCGGGACTGCTGTGCCGTATGTGAGTGTGGCGAGAGCAAAGAAGATTGTGAAAGACAGGAGAAGAGACGTGTAGCTGGTAGGGGGAGGGGAGGGAGGGAGTGGGAGGAGGGGAAGAAGGAAAATGAGGAGGGAGGGGAGAAGGAGAGCGTACGTGCCTTCCCCCACCCAGTGTGTTCCGAAAAGGTGGGTCATTCATGAGCATACCATCCATTTGGCCGTATGAGGCACCGCAGAGGATGGAGGGCACAAAGAGACCCGCCGGGACTGCTGTGCCGTATGTGAGTGTGGCGAGAAGAAAGAATGTGGTGAAGGAGAGGAGCAGAGGAGAGTAGCTGGTGGAAGGGGGTGGGGAGCATAGGGATTGGGGTGGGAGAGTATGGGGTGAGGGACAAGGCGTAGGGAAGAAGGTAAGTGAATGTGGCGGGAGCAAAGAAGGTTGGAAGTTACTTCACGTTTGCAAATTTTTGTGACTTGCGCAAAGATTCCATGCGATCCGGTGTTTTGAGTCGACTCAAAACAAGTCGACTCAAAACGTTTGCAACTTTTGTGACTCACGCAAAGATTCCATGCGATCCAGGGCGGAACAGGTTCCCAAGGGCATCATCATAACTGGGACGTCTCGAAACCAACCTTTTATCACGTGGTTTTTGTGACTAGCGTGAAAGATCCGGGGCGGAACAGAACAGGTTCCCAATGGCATCGTTGTTGGTTCGTGCAAGTGTGCAACTCACGTGAAGATTCCAAACGATCCGGTGCGGAACAAATTCCCAATCGCATCATCATTGGTCGTGAACACCAAGCTCGCGAGATCATTATACTGCCCGTCCGGGCAGGCAAAGGCCTTGTGGTCCCCCGTGCCAACGATGCTCGGGCAGTTGAAAGAACCTTGCTGCGAGCCCCCCACTAACCCCATTGCGCCGCGTATTCCCTCATCCGGGTCTTGAGGGCAGGGCAGGCAGGAGGCGAGGAAGGGGCCGTAGAAGCGAAGAGCGGAGGTGAGGAGGGAGATGAGAAGGACTTCTAACACCCTCGCCCATGCGCCGTGCCTGTGGGTGAAGTTAAAGGGGGTACATAGGAAAGAGATGCATGTGTGCTTTGAGATGAGGAGAATGGGGCCATAGAAGCCAAACAGTGAGGTGAAGAGGGTGATAGAAATGGAGCTGAACTGATTGATTAGTAGAGAAGGCACTAGGCCTTAAGTACAAAGAAGGTTGGGTTGAGAAAAGCTAGGGAAAGTATGTGATGGGAATCCTAACAAATCTCCAATGGTGAGTTGGCAGATTTGCTGGATTACGAGGGAATCCCAACAAGATAGGGTTGGGATTACAATCTACACCCAACCTACAAATAACCTACAAGATATAGAATATAGTACACAAAGTGTTGACAGCCTATTTCTAACACACCCCCTAGGCTGCAACATATCAGCCACAGGGAGGCCCAACACCCATGGACGAGAAGAGGCGGTAATGGTCCTGGCGAACAAGTGACTTGGTAAACAAGTCAGCAAGGTTGCAGTCGGAGGCAATGTGTTCAGCCTTTAGCTGCTCGCGCTGCACCAGCTCACGAAGAAAGTAGTTGTGGACTTCATTGTGCTTGGTGCGGCCGTGGAAAACGAGGTCCTTGGTGAGATGAATGGTGCTCTCGTTGTCACACCAAAGTGTTGGGGTTGGTTGAGGATACCCCAGTTTTGTCAGCAGGAAGGAGAGCCAACGAGCCTCCTGGGCAGCCATGGTCCCGGCATACAGCTCTGCCTCACAGGTCGACAGTGAGACTGAGGACGACCGAGTGGAGCGCCAACTGACAACCTCACTGCCAAGGGTAAAGCAATACCCTTGGGAAGAGCGCCGATCACTCTGGTCATCAGCATAGGATGAGTCACTGTACCCCTCAAGGCGAACAAGGGAAGAGCCGCCAAGTGTGAGCACATAATCCTGTGTGCCTTTGAGATAGCGAAGGACCCGCTAGGCGGCAGACCAGTGGTGGCGAGTGAAGCGACCAGGTGCAACGTAGCGAGACAGTACGCTGACTGGGTAGGCCAAGTCTGGTCGAGTGCACATCATCGTGTATATGAGGGATCCAATGAGCTCGGGGTAAGGCTCATCACAGGGCTCAGGTGAGGGAACAGAGGGTGCAGTGAGTTGGTGCTGCAGAGAGAGTGGGGTAGGCATTGATGCTGCTTCCTGCATCTTGAACCTCGTCAGAACATTGTTGATGTAAAACTTCTGCGAGAGAGTGATGGTGCGGGCCGTGCGATTACGTGTGATTTCCATGCCCAGATAGTTCGTCAGCTTCCCAAGATCCTTCATGGCCAGCTTCTCACCAAGTGCGGTTTTGACTGCTGCTAACTCAGTCTGATCCTTGGTGACAAGGATCATGTCATCGACATAAACCAGGATGAAGAAGCGGGATGGTGTTGCTCGGATGAAGAGGCTGGGGTCAGAGGCGGATGGGTGAAAGTCGAGGGACCCTAAGGTGCTCTTGAGCTTGTTGTGCCATTCCCGGGGTGCTTGCTTGAGGCCATACACTGGCCGATTCAGCTCCATACAGTGCCTGGTGGGAAAGGAGCTGGAAATCCTTCGGGCCGCTCCATATAGATTTCCTCTCAAAGGATCCCTTGCAGAAACGCAGAAGACACATCCATGCAGTCAACCTCCATGTGATCTCGAGCAGCAACATCGAGAAGGGTGCGTAGTGTGGAAGGTTTGGCGGTGAGTGAGAATGACTCAAAGAAGTCCAGTCCATGCTTTTGGGTAAATCCCTTGGCACAATACCAGGCTTTGAAGACAGGAAATTCGCCTGGAAGTTGTTTCACCCGAAAAAACTCATTTTCCCTTCAAAATGTTGACGCCGGAGGGAGGAGAGACGTCTGTGAAAGTTCCTGTGTGAATGAAGGCCTCACATTCTGCGACAATGGCCCCCAACCAATGGGCGGCGCGAGGACCAGAGACTGCTTCAGCATAAGTGAGAGGTGTGGGGATGGAGGGGTTGTCGGAGAAATTAAGAGTGGGAGAGTCTGCGATATCTGGAAAGAGGACGCAGAGCGCGTGTATGGCTGAGTTGATATCAATCAGCTCCTCATGTCTGTCTTCAAGGAGGGAGGGCATGAGAGAATAATCACCCCCGACAGGAGGAGGATTGAGGGAGACACGAACGGAAAGGGAGAGCGGCTTTGGAGCTTTATGAGAGCGGGTGCGAGAAGCGATGGGGGAGGGAGGCGGAGCGGGAGGAGGAGTAGCGATAGGTGAAGTAGGAGTGGGATCAAGAGCAGGATCAGGAGCTGGAGTAGGAGCAGGAGCAAGAGGACGGCGGTGGTAGGTTTTGAGAGGAGGAGGCTCGGAAGGAGGAGCGGAAGCAGGATCAGGAGCCAGAGCGGGAGGGGAGGAAGGAGGGGGAGCCAGTGGGGGAGGGGAGGGGGAGGGAAGGAGCGGAGGAGACTGCGTGGTGCTGGAGGGGGAAGTGGGTGGTGGCGGGTCAGAGACGGTGGAGGGAGCGGGAAGAGGAGGAGATGGAGTGTTGGGAGGAGGAAGGCTGTCAAAGTCAGCCCAAGTAAGAGAAGGAGGCGGAGGAGAGGGGGAAGCTTTGGAGGAGGGATACAATGGGTGAGATTCATCAAAGAACACGTCCCGGCTGCGGTAGAGTTTGTTGGTGGAAGGATGGAGGAAGAGATAGTCTGGCGAATCTGAGTTGTGCCCGAGGTACACGCACGTGATCGTTTTGGGAGCAAGTTTGCCGCCAGCTGCACGACGGGCTTGGGAGTTGAGGAGAACATAGGAAGTGCACCCCCATACACGCAGAGGGCGGACGGACGGCTTTTGACCCGTCCACAGCTCAGCGGGGGTGGTGTGGGTGTGATGAGGATGAGGATGGAGATTGTAGAGGGCGGCAGCGTGGAGCATGGCGCACCTCCAAAGAGAGGGAGGAGCGGAGGCGTGAGTGAGGAGGCAGCGAGCAATCTGCACCAAGATGCGGTTCCGACTCTCAGCAACACCGTTCTGTTGGGGACTGTCTGGGAGAGTGAAGGTCTGAAGGATGCCCTCAGTAGAACAGAAAGATTTGAGAGTAATGCTGCGAAATTCACCGCCACCGTCAGAGTGAAGAACCTTGATGGTGGTTTTGAAGTGGTTATGAGCCTGCTTGGCCCATTCGATGATGACGGCTGGGGCTTCAGACTTGGAGGCGAGAAGGTGGACAGACACATTGCGGAAAAGTCATCAATGATGACAAGGAAGTAGAAGTGTCCGCCACGAGAACGAACAGGAGCTGGACCCCAAAGGTCCATGTGCACGTGATCGAAAGGTGCAGTTGAGATGGACTCAGTGGGGGGATGGGGCTGTTCACGAAGCTTGCTCTGTGCATAGTCAAGGCAAGGCGACCCTAGGTTGGAGGTAGGAGAGGGAAGTGAGGCTGGAAGTCCGTGGAGGAGCTGTTTTGTGGCCAGGTCTGAAAGCGCGCGAAAGTTGATGTGGCCGAGGCGGTGATGAAAGAGCATGGTTTTGTCGGGAAGGAGACGGCAGTGACAGGTGGAGGAGTCTGAGGAAGGGAGCGGAAGGTGGGTGAGCGAGCACGTTTGAATGTGAGGTACAGCGAGCGTGTAGATGTTGTAGGAGTCGAAGGTGAAGCGGGCTAGATGAATGCCGGTTTTGGTGTCAAAGAGGTCACAGTAGTCGACATCATTGGGAAAGATGGTGATCACTTCTGCATGTTGGATTTCACGCTGTGCAATGAGGTTATAGCGGAGGGTTGGGGCACAGATGCCAGTGATTCTGCCGGATGGGAAAGCTGGACAAGGAACTGTGGATGACCCATGGCATTGGATGGAGAAGCTAGAATCGGCTTCAAGGAGTGGGGTGGGAGCCTGGTAGGGAACGAATGCGGTTTGGTCTTTGAGTACTGTATGGGTGGCACCACCGTCTAGTATGAACTTGATCCCCTGAGTGTTTGAAACACCGATGTACTGCGACCCCTTCTCATTAATAATACCAGCACCAGAGAACAACAGATTGAGGCGAACATCAGATGGGGCGCTAGCAAATGCCTGAGCAGATTCTTCCACTGCCTCGACCTAGTTCACGCGACGGGGTGGGGCCCAGTTGGGAGGACGCTTGTTGGTGGAGACACCGTGGACGTCATACCACTCATCATCTCGCTTCTTGAAGCAAGTTGCCTCAGGGTGGTTGGTGCCTCCGCATTTCTGCCCTGCACGTGGTCCCTTCCTAATGATGTAGGGGCATGGGGGAAACGAGTTGCGTCTCGGTCCCTGCTGAGGCGGAATGGGATACCAGGGGTGTAGCGCACAGCAATGACGGATGCTTGGGCCGCAATGTCCTTTTCAGCAGAAAGAAGGGCCGATGCAACTTTCTCGAAGGTGAGTTCCTTGGTGGGGAGCTGCTTGAGCATGGAGCTGGTAACATTGTAGGCCGGGGTAAGTCCTACGAGTAGCCCAGCTGCAAGTGCCTGTTCGGGGAAGGTGATCCAAATCTCATTGAGTTCCTCGTGGATGTTACGAATTTCAGAAATGTAGTTCGCCATGCCCGGGCATTCCTCAAGGCGGATCTGGAACATTCGGAGGATGAGGATTGCAACTCCCACTGCGGTCTTGTCATGGAAACGGTCCTGGAGGTACTTCCAGATGTCATGCGCAAAGCGAAAGGTGCGGTAGGATTCGACAAGTTCAACCGGAGTGGTGGTGATGAAAACCCTAATGACTGCCGCATCCGCCTGCTCCCACAAGCTGAAGTCGATCTCATACTGGGTGGTCTTAGCCTCAAATGCGGTCTTGGCTGCGGCAGTTGCTCCTTCGCCAAGAGGATCGGGAGGGAGAGGCATCTTTCCCTTGCCGCGGTTGAGGAGGATGTCCTTGAGTCAAATCCTTTTGAGCTCCGAGCTAAGGAGGTGCTTTTCCACTCCATAGCACCATTCCCCAAAGTTGGTGCTCGTGCCGTTGGGAGCGAGATTGAGAACGATGAGATTTCCGGCGAGGGTGGAAGTTGAAGTCGCCATTTCGCGCGGAGCGCAGCGCTAAGGTCTCCGATATGTAGCGGAGCGAGCGGCTGCGCGCAGCGTGGCGATTTTTGAAATGAAGGAAGTCCGAAACGCAATTTCGATAATACAAAGCCCGGATTCTAGTCTACTGCTCTGCTTCGCCGATGCCCCCTATTCTGCTTCGCTGCTGCCCCAAAACCGCTTCTCTGCTGCGCCGCTGAACCTGTTCTGCTGCGCCGCTGACCTGTTCTGCTGCGCCGCTGAGACCTGTTCTGCAGCGCCGCTGAAACCTGTTCGAAGTTAAGAAATTGGAAAAGATGAGAAATTTCTCGACGGAAATGTGAAATTCCAGAAGCTTACGATGAAAGACGTGGAAGAGAAGGAATCGCCGTAGAAATCGGAAGTGCGCGAAGACGGAATGTGAATGCGCTCTTTAACAGCGCGAAGACGTGAAGTCGGAAAACGCTAGGCGTAGGTGCCGAAAACCGAAAGAATTATAGAAGAAATTAATAGAACCATCACGACGCCAAGGATCGGATTCTGCGTGAGCGGAATTTACTAGCTCGATACCATGATAGAAATGGAGCTGAACTGATTGATTAGTAGAGAAGGCACTAGCACTTAAGTACAAAGAAGGTTGGGTTGAGCAAAGCTAGGGAAAGGATGGGATGGGAATCCTAGCAAATCTCCAATGGTGAGTTGGCAGATTTGCTGGATTACGAGGGAATCCCAACCAGATAGGGTTGGGATTACAATCTACACCCAACCTACAAATAACCTACAAGATATAGAATATAGTACACAAAGTGTTGACAGCCTATTTCTAACAGAGGGAGGTGAGGAGGGAGGTGAGGAGGATCTCTAGCACCCTCGCATACCCCGTGCCTCCCCCTACTCACCTTCACCCTCGCCTATGTCCTATCCCCATGCCCCATGCCTATGCCCATACAGTCGTGTGTGTGCGTGCGTGTGTGTCTCGACCGTGTGTTGTGTGCCTCACCTGCGCAATTTGTTCTTCCTGCACACAACTTTCACGTTCAAGTGGTTGAACAAGCCGCCCAGCACCCCGCCCAGCACGCCCAGCAAGGCAACCGGCACCACCTTCAGCAGCCCAAAGCAAAGCAGCGTTCGTCTGTCTGCCTGCACAGACTCTCTCCTTCTCACCTGTGAAGCTTGTTCTTGCTGTAAGCACACATCTTGACATTCAAATGGTTGAACAGCCCACCGAGTAGCCCGCGCCCACCACGCCCAGCAGGGCAACCGGCACCACCTCCAGCAGCCCAAAGCAAAGCAAAGCAGTGTCTGTGTGTCTTGCTAGACAGTCTTTCCCTTCAATGTGCCTCTCACCTGTGCAGTCTGCTCTTCCTGTAAGCACACAGCTTCACGTTCAAATGGTTGAACAATCCGCCCAGCATCCCGCCCAGCACGCCCAGCAAGGCAACCGGCACCACCTCCAGCAGCCCAAAGCAAAGCAGCGTTCGTCTGTCTGCCTGCACAGACTCTCTCCTTCTCACCTGTTTAGTCTGCTCTTCCTGTAAGCACACAGCTTCACGTTCAAATGGTTGAACAGCCCACCGAGTAGCCCTCCCACCACGCCCAGCAGGGCAACCGGCACCACCTCCAGCAGCCCAAGGCAAAGCAAGCAAAAGCAGCATCTGGCTGTCTGTCTTCCTGCATGGTAACTCTCTCCCTCCTTCTCACCTGTGCAGTCTGTTCTTCCTGTAAGCACACAGCTTCACGTTCAGATGGTTGAACAGGCCGCCAAGCAGCCCTCCCACAACCCCTAGCAGGGCAGCCGGCACCACCTCCAGCAGCCCAAAGTCGGTTCGGGACTTGCTTCGGTCGAACAGAATGAAGCCTCGGGACCCGAAGCTGCCGCCGCACCTATCGCCCTCGCACAGGGAGATGCAGGCTCGGAGAACCATGGCTACCACCGCATTGGTGAAGAAGATTCGCCAGATGAGCGAGTTGCGCCACCTGTGTGTGTGGAGGGGGGGATGGGAATGGGGACAAGGACATGATGGGGTGAGGTTGGGAGAACCATGGCTACCACCGCATTGGTGAAGAAGATTCGCCAGATGAGCGAGTTGCGCCAGCTGTGTGTGTGAGGTGGTAGGGACAAGACGAGAGGATGGGGGTGGGGAGGTTGACAGGGGAGCACGCCAGGCCGGGAGAACCATTGCCACGACAGCATTAGTGCAGAAGATGTGCCCGATGAGCGAGATGCGCCAGCTGTGTGTGTGGAGGGGGGAATGGGGGGAAGGACATGATGAAGAAGGACACGGGTGGGGTGAGGTTGGGAGCAGCATGGGCACGACAGCATTAGTGAAGAAGATGTGCCAGATGAGCGAGTTGCGCCAGCTGTGTGTGTGGGGAGATGGAAGGGTGGGATGAGTTGCACCCTGCATGAGAGTTGAATAGGTGATGCATGCAGCGTGGAAGCCTGGGAGCAGCATGAGATGTGAATCCGCGCATGGTTTTTGAGAATTCTCAACAACTGCCCCATGCCCATGCCCAACGTGCGTGGGCAGCGTCTGATTTTGAGAATTCTCATGGCCACGACTGCGTTGGTGAAGAAGATTCGCCATCCGCACCAAGAAAGAAGCGACCCCATCTCACCAGGAGGTGACTTGCTCAAGGGCGAACAGCACACCGCCCACAGGAGCAAGGAACGCAGCAGCCACACCCGAGGCAGCACCGCACGTCACCAAATCTCTTAAACCCCTGTCGCTGTGCAACCACACCGGTGTCCTTAAAGCCTTGATTGACCCGTGATTGAACAGTCCCAAAGAGGCGATGGAGCTAGCTGTCGGGATCCGCGGCTTGCGCGGACGGCTGAGATCGCGGCGGGCGGAGATCCAATGGCTGAGACGGCCCAGGATGCTGGCGATGCATGCCCCACAGTGCACCAGAGGACCCTCTTTTCCCACCGCCAGCCCTCCTGCCACAGCTGCTATGCTGCCCAGCGCCTGATAGAAGACGGAAAGAAGAAGATTGTCAGGGGGAATGGACGGAGCATGGCTGTCAGATCTCGAATTCGAGTGCGTTAAAAAAATCACCTTCTAACGAGGAGGGTTTAGGTGGAGAAGACAGGAGAGCAGGGGAGAGCAGGAGCATGGATGTCAGAATCTAGACTTGTTGGGACTGTTATCTGAACTTGTTGGGAGGGATTGTTACCTTAACGAGGAGCGTCTAGGCGGAGAGGACAGCAGGCGTGCTGACGCCGTTGAGATACCCTTTCACCTCAGGAATACCAGACCTGTGTTTGAACATGTTGGGACTAATAATTACCTTAACGAGGAGGGTTTTGGCGGAGAGGACAGCAGGTGTGCTGACGCCGTTCAGGTACCCCTTCACCTCGGGAATACCGGACAGGAGCCACAGCAGAATATGCAGGGATTGTCACCTTAACGAGAAGGGTTTTAGCGGAGAGGACAGCAGGCGTGCTGACGCCGTTCAGGTACCCCTTCACCTCGGGAATACCGGACAGGAGCCACAGCAGAATATGCAGGGATTGTCACCTTAACGAGAAGGGTTTTAGCGGAGAGGACAGCAGGCGTGCTGACGCCGTTCAGGTACCCCTTCACCTCGGGAATACCGGACAGGAGCCACAGCAGAATATGCAGGGATTGTCACCTTAACGAGAAGGGTTTTAGCGGAGAGGACAGCAGGCGTGCTGACGCCGTTGAGATACCCCTTCACCTCAGGAATACCAGACCTGTGTTTGAACATGTTGGGACTAATAATCACCTTAACGAGGAGGGTTTTGGCGGAGAGCACAGCAGGCGTGCTGACGCCGTTCAAATACCCCTTCACCTCGGGAATACCAGAGCCCACTGCCTCCATCGCTATCCCGTTACAGAGGCACGTTGAAACGAGTACAAGGCCCAGGTTGGTAGCTGCCATCACCAGGAAGCCTCCTAGAAAGCTGAAGGAAAGAAGGAAGGAGGAAAGAAGAGGGGGGGAGAACGGGGTGGGAGAAGACCAGACTGAACTTTGCACCCCCAATGGCTTCCACTGAAAGGTTGACGAGGAAGGCGAGGGGGCCAGTGCATGTGCCGATGAGCAGCACGAGGACCATACACGGCAAGGCAAACAGAGTTCTAGGAATGACTCACTTCTGGCCTTTGATTTGATGTGCGAGAACACGAGGCCAAACTTGGCCCCGCCAATGACTTCCACTGAGAGGTTGACGAAGAAGGCGAGGAGGCCAGTGCATGTGCCGATGAGCAGCACGAGGAGCACCCTTCTGGGAACGGGAGGAACTCACTTCTGGCCTTTGATGTGGGAGAAGACTAGACCGAACTTGGCACCGCCAATGGCTTCCACAGCAAGGTTCACAAGAAAAGCGAGGAGGCCGGTGCATGTGCCGATGAGCAGCACGAGCAACCATCGCAGGGCGGTGTGGAAGATTCGATCGGCTTGCGTCATTGCCTGCCACTGGCCGTGATGCCACTCTGAGTCGAGAACCCTGAGAGGGGAGCATGCACAAAGAGAGAGAGGCACACAGGGAGATAGAGGGAGGCAGTGAAGAAACGGTGTGAGCAGCACGAGCAGCCATCGCAGGGCGGTGTGGAAGATTCGATCGGCTTGCGTCATTGCCTGCCACTGGCCGTGATGCCACTCTGAATCGAGGACCCTGATGGGGGAGCATGCACAAAGAGAGAGAGGCACACAGGGAGATAGAGGGAGGCAGTGAAGGGTGTGAGCAGCACGAGCAGCCATCGCAGGGCGGTGTGAAATATTCGGTCGGCTTGCGTCATTGCCTGCCACTGGCCGTGATGCCACTCTGAGTCGAGGACCCTGAGGGGGGTGAGCAGATGGGCAGAGGCAAAGGGAGAGACGCACAAAGAGAGCGCTATGAGGAGAGCAGGAGGAGCCAGCACATCGCCATCACCACGCAGATCACCATTTGAGGCGCCCTCAAAAGCCAGCACATCGCCATCAGCACTCACATTACCTTGTGACTCGTCATTCGAATTCTCAAGAGTGAAATTTGAGTCCACCACATCATCAGCTTCGCGAGGTCTCAAAACTTTTGAGACGTCTCGAAATCTGAATAAAAATCACCAGCAATCACCACCATGCGTCACAAACAAGCAGATTCGTCTGGCTGGAGTCACTCTACCTGCTGCACCGCACCAAACCGAGCATCACCACCACCATCACCCGCATTTTCACCATCACCCACATCACCTACTCATCGTCCAAACTCTCGAGATTGTCACTTGCTGCCATAATGCGTGACGAACAAGAAGAATCAACTGGTTGAAGTCACTACTTGCTGCACCGCACCCAACCGACCACCAGATCACCTACTCATGGTCTAGGCTCACGAGGTTGTCACGAGTTACTACCTGCTGCACCGCACCAAACCGAGCATCACCCATATCACCTACTCGTAGTCCAGACTCTCAAGGTTGTCACTTGCTGCCGTGACACGTCTCCTGCTGCTCCTCCCCTCCTTCCCACAGCCCCGCCCCTCACCGCCACAGCTCCTCCCACTGCCGCTCCCACCGCCGCCCAATGCACTATCCAACAAAAACGCATCTTCACGCAATGTTAACCCCTCTTCCTCCTCCTCCTCCCCCTTAGTAACTCCCTTCTGTCCTAGCAGGCTTTGGGTGTCAACACTAATATTCGCCTCGAAAATGGAGGGAATTTCCAATGTTGGCACTCCAGCTTCCGGTCCTTCCAGTCTTTCCAGCCCTTCCGGCCGTTCTCGCCGGAATCCTGTCTTGAGAAAACCGTCAGTTTGGATAACTTCAGATTTTGCAGGGTCGTCGTCAAGTTGACGGAAACCGTCGGAATGGACGGCTAGCCGTCGGGATTCTTCCGACAAAAGTGGCTGCTCGACGTCTTCAGAGATCTCGACCGCTGTTGCTCTAACCATGACGAATAAGACTTTCTGGCGAAGCGCGCTCCGCTAACAATGCTTCAGCGCGCGGAAACCCCCCGCGATGGAAAAGGGCGCGCAAACCAATGCGTCAGCGTGGGGCAATTCGCGACGGGAAAGAGCGCGCGCAAAAAATGCTTCAGCGTGCGGCGATCCGCGATGTAAAAGGCCAAAATCTGCGACGATCGCCGATAGACTCGCCGTGAGTCACGGACCTCTCCCTTTCCGTTAGCGTTAGCGTCACCGTTTAAAACAACGCTCGCGTAATCATAGAGACATTGCCTTCGCCAACGTCATGAACGGAAAGCATGAAAGGACTACTCGTCATCACGATCGGAATCATTTCCTCGAATTTCTAACCTTGCGGACTCGCATCACTAGACGACAACGAGTAGGCTGAAAACGTCGCGACGCGACGGCTCATCTGCGTTCCGTCCGAAACCGTGCAGATAATGTCAAGCCACGTGGCGATGTTCGCAACTTTCGAAAGCAGTCGTCGTCATTCGTCACACGAACGGTATGACGGAGCGAATGGTCCGAGAGCGGCGAATAGCGAAGGCGCAGCAGCGAAGCCCCGAATCATCATATGAGCCGATCGTCATAGACTCATACGGCATACGCACCGCACGCGTACATTCGCATCCATTGCATCCTACCCTCCCCAATGCCACCCCCACGATGGTGACGTCATCATCCGCGGCAGCATCCATAGCGCGGCGCGCTGAAGTTTTAGCAGTCGCAGAGCTGCCGCATCTGCCACCACTAGGAACTACGGACGGACAGGATGAAATGAATCCTCCGCGCGCAGCGAATGAAGGAAACGCGCGACGGAGGGAAATCGTTGGGGAGTCGCAGCGGGAGGCTGCGCAAATAGAAGCTTCCCGCGTTGCGCCGAGGTTTGGGGGTGGGGGCCGAAGGCGCGGCGGAAAGCTGCCACATTTGCGATCCGTCTGGATGCAGTGGATGGTGCTTGAAGGCTGGATGCACTGTAGCGAGTTCCACACTGCTGACTGATTGCCACGTGTACTTCAACATACTCCGATATACGCCTCAGAACGACAACGAGCTAAGGTTATTACACTTCCAGAAATACCGGTACGAATATGGAAGAAAACATTGGAGATGAAGTCGTACATGCCAGCATGCTTTTAGGGAAACTTGGTCCCTGAACTTATCAGGTCTGCTCCTCCCTATTCAATAATAGAGACAAACCATTACTATGATATCTTGTCGCAATAACTCTTTCCAAAATTTCCACCTCAAGCCGCTCCACCTGAACTGCTTCCACCAGCACCCAGAAACGAATTAAACGCCACAACAACATATCGCAGTCACCTTTAGCAATATTGCTTATCGACGTCTTGCCATTGGCCTCTTGGCTTTGAACACTCTCCTTCCAGGCGTGGCCGCACCCGCTCCCATCGAGAACCCTCCAGCAGCAGCAGGGGCCCCACCAAACCCTCTGAGAAGTTACGATATCAGCTCCACTATTCTACCGACGTCTGGCCGTTGGCCTCTTGGCTTTGACCACTCTCCTCCCAGGCGTGGGTGCACCTGCTCCCATCGAGAACCCACCACCAGCAGCAGGAGCCCCACCTCCACCACCACCACCACCACCGCCACCAGCACCAGCTCCAAACACCATAGACGGGGCAGCAAACCCACCACTCCCACCACTCCCCGCTGGCGACGGGGAAGCAGCAGCACCACCGAACGAAAACGGCGCAGCGCCCGGGGCGGCACCTCCAGCTGCAGGCTGCCCGAAAGCAAAAGGATTAGCCCCTGCCGGGGACGGCGCACCTCCGAAAACGACAGGAGGAGTAGATGCAGCCGTTGGCATGCCACCTGGCATGTTAAATCCATTCGTACTTGCTGGTTCCATTGACATTGTGTTCTGTTGCATTCCACCAAAGGGACTGCTGCTCCCAGTGGCTCCTGGGAAGCCAGAGGCTGCACCAAAGGGAGCAGCGGAGGCAGCAGGAGCCGGGGAGGCCCCAAATGCGAAGGCAGCGGAAGGAGACGGAGCGGAGCCAAACCCGAAGGGACTTGCACCTGCTGCTGCTCCTGCTGATCCAGGTGCCCCTGGTGCTGCTGCTCCTCCTCCTCCTCCAAAGGTGAAGGGTGCTGCTCCTCCTGCTGCTGCTCCTCCTGCTGGAGCTCCGAAGGAGAATGGAGCAGGAGAGGAGGCAGGCTGAGATGCAGCAAATCCAAACGGCGATGCTGCTGGTGCAGTTGCTGCTGCCGGAGCTCCCGGTGCAGCAGCGCCGAACGTGAACCCAGGCGCGGCGGCAGGTCCGGAAGAAGCAGCGGAAAATCCAAAAACAGGAGCGGGAGACGAGGAGGCAGCAGCAGCAGGGGTGGTAGAGGCAGAGGGGGCTGAAGGTGCCGTAGCTCCAAAGGCAAAGCCGGTAGCAGCACCGGTGCTTGCGGCAGCAGGAGCACCGAAAACAGGTGCTGGGGTGGTGGCTGGGGTGCCAAAGAGCGGAGCTGTAGCAGCAGCTGTTGACGAGCCGAACGCAGGGGTCGAGGAACCGAAAGCAGGGGCGGACGATCCAAACGCAGGGGCGGATGATCCAAACGCAGGGGCGGATGAACCAGATAATGTGCCAAACGCAGGGGAGGAAGCAGCGCCAAAGGCAGGAGAGGATGCAGCGCCAAAGGCAGGGGCAGCAGTGGTGCCAAAGGCCGGAGCAGCAGCAGACGATCCGAAAGCAGGAGCTGCGGCAGTGGCGGCAGCAGTGGTGGTAGAAGCAGCACCAGAGCCGAAGGCAGGAGCAGAGCCGAATGCCCCAAAGGAAGGAGCAGGCTGACTGCCAAACGAGGGAGCGGCTGCAGTGGTGGTGGCAGCAGCAGCAGGAGCAGCAGCAGAGCCAAAGGCTGGAGTGGCAGTGGTGGTAGCAGGTGCTGCTGATGCAGAAGTGGCAGCAGCAGAAGGACCACCAAAAGCTGGAGCCGAGGCAAGGCCGAAGGATGGAGCAGTCGCAGTAAGGCCGAAGGATGGGGCAGTTGCGGTGCCGAAAGTAGGGGCAGTCGAAGTGCCGAAAGAAGGAGCGGTTGTGGTGGTGCCTGTTGATGGGGTGGTTGCGGCCCCACCGAATGATGGCGCAGCAAGACCGAAGGAAGGGGTAGAAGAGGTGGCAAAACCAGTGGCTGTGGCTGTGGCGGCAGAGCTTGGAGTAGAAGCAGCTGCGGGGGTGAAAGACGGGCTGAGGCCGAATGACGGTGCTGATCCCGAGCCAAAGGCAGGTGCGGTGGATGCCGAGCCAAACGTAGGTGCAGAAGGAGTGGTGGTGGTTGTGGTGGCAGGGGCGGAGGCAGGAGGAGCAGCAGAAGCAGCCCCGAAGAGTGGAGCTGCGGCTTCCGACGGAGCGGAGGACCCTGTTGGGAGAGGAATCGGGGGGGAAAGAAAAAGAAAAGGAAAAAAAAAAAAAACGAAACTTTTAGACATGAGGAAGATGGGGAGAGGAGAGGTGGAGGGAGAGGGGAGAGAGGGGGGGGGAGATGGAGAGAAGAGAGAAAGGAGAGGGAAATGGAGACGGAGGCGATGAGAGAGGGCGAGAGAAGGGGTCGGGGAAACTCGGAAATTTCGAGACAGCAAGAAGCAAGCAGTAAGGAGCAAGGAGCAAGCAGTAAGGAGCAAGGAGCAAGCAGTAAGGAGCAAGGAGCAAGCAGTAAGCAGCAAGGAGCAAGCAGTAAGCAGCAAGCAGCAAGCACACACCTGCGGGCGGCTTTCCAAAGCCAAAGAGGGAAGGCGGCGAACCACCTGACTCCCCTCCCACAGGCGAAGACGACACCCTCCGCTTCCTCCTCGGCTCTGCCTCCTCCTCCTCCCCTCCTCCCCTCCTTCCCCTATCACCAGCCTCCTCTCCTCCTCCCCTCCTTCCCATGTCGCCCCCATCACCGCCACCAAAGGCAGTAGGCGCTCCTGCATCCGTTGCAGCAGCTGGAGCAGCGGCTGCGGGTTTAAAGCCAAACAACGCCCCTGCTGGGGCTGGAGCTGCCCCCAAAGCCGCTCCTCCTCCTGCTGCTGCAGAAGCTTCTGCAGCTGCTGGCTTGATGCCGAACAAGGGCCCTGCTGCAGCAGAAGTTCCTGCGGGTGCTGGCGCTACTGCAGATTGAGGAGCGATGGAAGGAGGGACAGAGGGTGTGGGAGAGAGGCCAAAGGAGGGAGCACTGGCAGAGGCAGCAGCAGGGGCAGCAGCAGCAGGGGCAGGGGCAGCAGGGGCGGAAGACCCAAAGAAAGAGGTTGTAGCAGCAGCAGAGGAGCCAAAGGAAGGGGCCTTGAACCCAGACGCACCAAAGGATGACACTGCTGCTGCTGCTGCTGGAGTTGCTGGAGCTGCCGCAGCTGATGCTGCTGGGGGTGCTGCTGTGGGTTTGCCTTGGGAGGAGTCTGGTGATGCCGGCTTTGCAGGGGTGGGTTGTGGCGTCAGAGTGGCTGCATGTGCTGCTGAGCCGAAGAAACTGAGATGGGGCAAGGGGGAGGGGCAGGGCGGGCATGGGGGAGCAGGGCGAGTGGAAAGAGGTGCAACGGAAAAGAGTGAAAGGGGGTGTCTGGTGATGCCGGCTTTGCAGGGGTGGGTTGTGGCGTCAGAGTAGCTGCATGTGCTGCTGAGCCGAAGAAACTGAGATGTGGGATGGGAGGCGTGGGTATGGGAGGGGTGGGGCGCATGGAAGAGGTGCAATGGAACGGAGGGAGGGGAACGGTTAGAAAAAAGGAATGGGGAGAGGAACGGAGGGATGGAGGAATGGGGGATTGGAGGAATGGGGGATTGGGGAAGAGGAGAAATTGGGGGATTCGGGAAATCGGGGAACGGTGGGAATAGGAAAATAGAGAATGGGCAATTAAGCACAACTATTCGAGCATGAGCACCCCTCCACCCTCCAACTCGCCTTCAACTTAACTTTTATCGGTGCCTCCCTCCCAGCCCCAACTTTGCTCCTCAACACCCTACCCCTTCCCCCCACCACCCTCCATCTCACCTTCCACTGGCAGCAGGCGTGCTCTTTTCCTTGCCTTTCTCGCCCTTGCTCTGCTCCTCGCCCTTGTCCCCTTCGCGCTGCTGCCCACTAGCCCCCACTTTGCTCCCTAAACCCTCCCCTCCTGGCTTCATGGCAGCAGGAGCAGTGTCCGTTCCTGCTTTGGCTGCCTCTCTATCTGCCACCTTGCTGGCTCCTGCTCCTGCCCCTCCTGCTCCTCCTGCTCCTCCTCCTCCTGCTCCTCCTGCTCCTCCTCCTCCTGCTCCTCCTGCTCCTCCTCCTCCCCCTGCTCCTCCTGCTGGTGCTGCTTCCTGGCTTGGCCTGTCCTCCTCGTCCTCCTGTGGGCCAACAAACACGGGTGGCAATGACAAGAATTCACACACATTAACAGCACGATTTTAAAGTCGACTCAGAAACCGGGTGGAAGTGACACGAGTTTACACACGAAATTATCAGGAGTTATTGTGGTTGGCATTTGCAAAACGACATCCGTCCGAACCCTTCCAATTCCATTGAAATATTTCAGAACCCTCCAACCCAATCTAGACCCTCCAAACCATTCATACCCATCCAAAATCTCACCTCGAACACAGACATTCTAAACCCATGGCGGACTCTTCTAGTCCCCTGCCCACCATCCTCCTTCCCACCATCCACCAAAGCCCCTCCGCGCCTCACCTCCCCACCCTCTTCCGCCATCACCCCCTCCTTCTCCCTCCCCAGCCCATCGCCCCTCTGCTCCTGCTGCCCCTGCTGCTGCTGTTGCTGCTGCTGCTTCTGTCTCTGCTGTCCCTGCTGTTGTTGCTGCTGCTGAGGCTGCTGCTCGTTTCCTCGGCTTCTCGTCCCATTCTCCCCCCCTTCCCCACCGCTCTCCCCCTCAAAAACCTTCTCTTTCCCCTTCAACCTCTGCACCTCACTACCCCCACTCATTCTCCTCCTTTCCCCTGCCCGTCCAAAACCCTCCGCAGCAGGCAAAGCCCCAGCCATCCGATCCAACGTATCCAGAATTTTGCGGGCAGATTGCGCTGACCGGGAAGGAACGTTTGCTAAAATCTGGTCTCTTTTTAACTGCTGCAACAGCTGCTGCTGCTGCAAAGGCAACCAGTCATCTCTATCCCCTTCCCTCAACCTCCTTAAAGCCCTTCCTCTTCCCATCCTCCTGCTCCACCCTCCCTCCTCCTCATCCTCCTCTCCCTCTGCTGCTGCTGCCAGCACTGCTGGCGAAAACGACACTCTCCTTTGGCGAGTCTGGTTACCAGTCCCACCGTTACGCAGCCCTCCTGCGCTTGGAACGATGCTGCCCCTGCGCCTATGAGGAACATCAGACGGGCTTATAAGGGGTACAGCACCCCAAGGGCTTGTGCTGGGCGGGCTGGGTTCATGCAGCTGTGCGTTGCTGCGCTTGCGAGACTGCCAATGGCAACGGAGGGACAGAGGGACACAGGGACAGAGGTAAAGATGAACAGAGGAACAGAGGAACAGAGGAACAGAGGGACAGCAAAAAAAAAAAAAAACTGCTATTCATTACTTTGAACAAACACTACATCTTCGAAGTCTGTCTCACAACTCGCTCCAGAGGCTTCAGCCAGTCCCTTCCATTCCGCACCCAATGCCTCACCTTGGTTGAGGGCGTCAGCTGGGTCTGATACGGCGTCCACGCTCGAAGGCTCACTCCCTGCAACAAACAGAACCATAGGGCAATGATAAGGGTGGGGTGGGTTGTGGGGGGGTTGGGGGGGGGAGAGAGGGGTTGGGGTTGGTTTCAGGAAAAACAGTTATACTGGTTCGTAGGAACGCCCTTGCCACGTCTACAAGCAACAATTTCACTACACTCACTCGCTCACTCACTCACCTTCTCAGCCGCTTCTGCTGCTACTGGTGCCGCCGGTGGTGTTTTTGCTGCAGGAAAAGCGGCCATACTGGGTCGCATGAACGCCCTCGCGACGTCTACAGGCGACACGTTCATTCCATCGCCATCAGCACCTCCAGCGATGTCATCAAGCGTAACCCGAGGCGTAACCTGAGATGACCGAGGCGTAACCCGGGGTGTAACCCGAGGTACAACATGCGCAGCGTTAGCTGCATTTTCCCGCCCTCCCATTCCATCTGCCGCCACCCAACTGCCACTGCCCCCAGTCCTCCTCCTCTTCCCCGCCGAAGCTTCCACTCTCCCCTCTTGCCTCTCCTCCTCTCCCTGCCGCCTCCCCTCCTCTTCCTCTTCCTCTTCCCCCTCCTCGTTCTCCGCACCCTTCGCCACGTGCTTGCCGGCCGCCCTCTCGTCTTCGCCACCTGCCACGTGCTGACGCAGCAGCTCGTTCAGCCGCTGAAACTCGCGCCTGTAGGGTAGGGCCGTGACACGTCAGCATGGTGTGACACATAAGGGATTAATCAGATGCGCAAGGGACGGGGTGGCACTTGAAGCGAGCAACACAAAAACGCGTATAGTAAGGTGCGCCGCAAGCAGAAACGGGAGGAAGAGAAACAGGAACGGGTTAAAGTAAACCCAAAGTTCCCAGTGAAAGTGATTGGTTGGCACATTGTGAACGCCATCAATAACCTGCGGATGTGACGAATGACGAAAAGAGCGCCACGAGTTTACGATAAACGAACGATACGGCGAACGTCTCTGGGTTACGTACAGCGAAAGCGGCGTCCCTCGTCTCGGCAGCTGCTCAACCTCGGACGGCACCGCGCCTTCGTTCCTATGTTTCCCGTACGATGTATTCAGGATATAACCTACCTTCAAAGTAACGGGTAACATGTGAATCTGCAACGTAACGTACAGCGATAGCGGCGTCCCTCGTCTCAGCAACTGCTCGACCTCCGTCAACACTGCGCCTTCCTCCCTATGCTTCCCGTTCGCTCCTCCCGCTTGTCGATCCCGAGTATCCCCAGCACCACCAGCAGCAGAAACATTCGCTCCCTCCGCCGGCTCGCTGCTAGTTGCGCCGTCAGACGGTCGCTTGTCGAACACGGCTTGCTGCCCGCCTTGCGTGTTACGCCGGTTACCGTCTGAACAGAACATCAGGAAAAAGGTCATGCATTTTAAGCGATTTACTGAAAACGTTGATGACGGGATGCGTCAACACGGCGACTCGATACTAGCCTAGGCTGTAACAATGCTGTCTAACGCGGTTTGAAACGTCGAAAACCTACCGATATGCGTGAAGGTATAGAAAGTGAAGTAAGCGGATCGATAACTCCGCTTAACTTTTCTAAACGTAAATCAGACAACGAGAGCGCATCGTCAAAACCCACGGTATTGATGCGATCTCGCTTCATAGATATCCGTTACTTAAGATTCGTCATTGAGTACCTCGCGAGCTCCAAGGCCATCTGACAAGCGATCCAATCGAATTCCGCCACGAGCCAAACCAGCCGCTTCCCGCGCTTTCCACTCCGTCTTGCTTCGGCTCATCCCTCCTTTCACCATTCCTCCCCGGCGCTTCTTGCAACGCGTCTGCGCGGCCTTGGGATTCCCCCGGAGGTCCCGCTGTCGACGTGGCAGTTCGAATCGCTGCTGCTGCGTAGCCAGCGGCAGCGTGCCGTCCGGAAGTAGGTCTCGCGTAAGGCGCGGACGAGCGACTCGCATGGCGCTTCCCATGAGAGGCTTTCCCTCCTTTGCCGCTACCATCGACGCCAACCCATCCGTTCTCGTTACAACCAGCTTCGACCGCTTGCGAGCGACGGTACGGAAAGTCGCCGTTTAAGGCAGCTAACGGAACCGACTCCATCCTGGCAGACGAATCTATCTAGCAAAGGTAACTCGCGATGCCCAGCTCCGGGTGCCTTCGGAATCAGGGAAAGAAAGAGAAAGAAGAGGTTAGGGGACTAGTCTTGGATCAAATAGGAGAGACCAGTTCTGGATGGAGCTGTATGGGGACCTAGGAGTGAGGTGAGCTGTTTTGTGGGATGGGATGGGATTGGATGGGATGGGGTGTATGTGTGCAGGAAAAGGCTGGATGAGGCGAGTGGCTTGCAATGGCTTGTGGAGATCTCGGTGGAGGGTTTTTCCGGTGGTTGGTTTTGTGGGAGAGAATTTCCGGTGCGGGCAGCTCAAGAAACCAAGCTTGGTTATGGGTAGGCTTTACTGCGAGTTACTGTAAGCTAGAGAATATTCTTTCATACCGTTTTCCTATTTTCCCCGTTCCGGGGGACCTTGAAAGTTTCAGTCCGGACTGTTAGGGCAAAGGCTCCCAACCTGCTGGACACGAAAGCTGGCGATTTCGGGGCGAAAGAAATCTGGCCACAAAAACACTGACGAGAAGTCGTCGAGAAAGTCATGCGACAGAACCTGGTTTGTATCCGCGTTATTAACACTTCTCTGGGATACCTCACTTTTTTTTTTTTTTCGCCACTAATCAGCTTCGTTACATTTCAACAAGCATACAGACATGCATAAACCCTTCCTAGAAGTGTCTTACTAGCTCAAACATCAAAAGACCATCGCCAAAACCCGAAACAAAGTATTGCTTCCTAAGACATCTACAGCCGCATGTCGACCAAGTAGGGCACGTCCACACATGGTGCTCCCTCTCCAAACTCCTGCTCCCCACCCCATCGCTCCACCCACTCCGCCTCGGACTGACCCAACGTGTATGCCGCCCGCAAAAGAATCACCCGAGCCTGTGCCTTCTGCAAAGCTACCCCTACCGCGGCTGTCAAGGACCCCACCAAGTATTCCGAGAAACCCGAGCTGTTTGTCAGAATATTATGCTCTAGCCTGTAGTGGGGTGCTCTATAGCGAGTACAACCCTTCTAGGGTTTGCTATTTGTATCCTCATTCTTGCTAGTGCATCCCTTCTTCTTCTTCCTTTTAAACCTTTCACATGCTATCAGAGCAGGTCGATCCCCTTGGATCGATCCTGTGGGTGGGCTCACCACCTCGTTGCTTCCGCTGCAACTTCCACTACTACCTTCTGTGCCGCACGCCCCGTGGCGTGCGGCAGTTTTTCTTCCCGCCGTGCGCCCCGAGGCGCGCGGCGGTTTTCTGCCCGCCGTGCGCCCCGTGGCGCGCGGCGGTTCTCTGCCCGCTGTGCGCCCCGAGGCGCGCGGCGGGCTTCTACCCCGTCACTCGCCGCGTCGCCCTCGGGAGGCGCTGCGACGGGCGACGGGGACCCGCGCGTCGCCCCCCGTCGCCCGTCGTGGCCTGCGCGCGGCCCGTACAGCCGGCGCGCGGCCCGTACGGGCTGCGCCAGACCCGCGCGCGGCCCGTACGGGCTGCGCCAGGCCCGCGCGCGGCTCGGGCCGCCTGCGCGCGGTTCGGGAGGCTGTGCCAGGCCCGTGGGCGGCCCTTTCCTCGCTGCCCCTGCCCTCCCCGCTGTCCCCCGTGCTTCTGCTGGCGCCCCACCCCTCCTACAGCCCGTTCTCCTGAATTAGGGTTTGGGGGTGAGGGGTATGGGGGTGAAACTACTGTGTGCCGTTCCGTGCTCCTCCTCCTCCTCCGTCTCCCTGTGCTGCAGCTGCCGCTGAGGGGGGGTGGACTTGTTGGAGCCGTTGGAGTGGTGCTAAGGGGGGGTGAAGGGGGAGTGGAGCTAGCGGTGTAGCAGCGGGTGTGTGTCAGGAGGGGTGGTACTGTTTGGGGGAGGTCGAGTGGAGGCAGCAGTCTTGTCGTCAGCAGCAGCAGCAGTCCGGAGGCTACAATCTCCGGTAGTCGCCAGTCGCCCGTGGGTCCGTTGCTCGTCTGCCGCTACTTTTAGCCGCGGGGCCAGTTACCCCAGTAGTCCGGAGCGTTGTTCCGGTAGCCACTGAGCCAGCAGCTCGTCTGTGTGTCTGCAGCGTCAGCAGTCGCCTCCCATCTTCTCTCCCCCACAGTCTCTCCTCCTCCTCACTTGCCCTCTGCGATAGCCTCTAGCTTTGCTCATAATTGTGAACTTTAAACTATTGCTTCTTGAACTTGTGCTCAGAATGTGTGGTGACATTGTGATCCACCCTGAGCTTGTACTGCTTTGCTGATTACACCCCACTTTGGCTATGGGGGTGTGTCAGAATATTATGCTCTAGCCTGTAGTGGGGTGCTCTATAGCGAGTACAACCCTTCTAGGGTTTGCTATTTGTATCCTCATTCTTGCTAGTGCATCCCCTCTTCTTCCTACTATTTCACACTGTTGCCCCTTCCCACACCTTTGTTAAGAGCCACCTTTACTTGAACCTCCCCCTGCTGCCGTAACCACTGTCGAAAGCTTCCCCCCAAGCAACCCCAAGTCTCAAGAATCAACGGGAAGAAACGAACCCCCCTGTGTTGCCGCAGAAAAGGTTGATAATCCGTCGCCTTCCTCTTCTCTCGCTCCTTGGCAGCAAAACCTACTGTCCGCCCACACTGCCCATGCTGCTGCACCGGTAGCGAAACCGGATCCACGACGCTCACCTCGAGCGCATGTTTTTCCCCGTCCATTGGTTTCCTAACCGCCACATCCACTCTCTTCCCCGGCAGAAGCGTGTCATCCTCGATCGTAACCACCCCACCCGATGCCTTGGCTATCTTAGCAACAACGAGCTTCACTGCATCATGAACACGAGACGGGGCGTACTGGTACTTGCACCGAAGAGCATGGTGCGGATCTGACGGGTCCTTGAACTCCACACCGCAAACACACTTGCCAGCAACCAGAAGCTGGTGGACGGGAAGGCCCAAACGGATTGCCGCCGAAATGCCCCACTCCACAGGGGTGAAAGTTGCGTCATCATGCGCTGGAACTGCGGACACCCATGCTGCCGAACCCGGGCCCTGAAGGGAAGTCAAACGGGCCAAGGTAGCATCATCGCGGGCCATGCGCCGCAGAGACTGAAGACTTTCAACCGCCAAGCGACGCTGCTGCGCTGGGAAAAGCTGGAGGGGGGGATTTGTAGTGCAGAGCCCCAAACTCGGCAATTCCTGCCTGACAACAGGCGGGAGCTGGTCAAGGGCCTTGGTAAACCAAGGGTCCAGTAAATCCCCAGCCGGCGGAGTGCGGAAGAACTCACTGAACATCTGCTCCTCGCCCGCTACTCCCAGCTTGACAACAGCACTCGCAGCCTGGCACCACCCACAGACGTAAGAGAGAGGGCTAAGAGTTGCTGCTGAACGAATGCCAAACCCGCCCAAACGAGCCGGGAGGTGCAGCTGCAGGTGAGCCATGCGCGACCTATCAGGACTGAAGTCCCAAGTGTCTGGCGGGAAAAGTTGCTCAAAGCACTCTTCCAAAGCCCCATCCCAATCTCTGAAAGCGTCAAGAACCTCAGGACGAGGGGGAACAGTGCGAGTCAAGAAGAGCGGCCGCGCAGACACGGCAACAGCCAACAAGTGGGAGGCAATCTGGGGGTGGTTCAAAATAGGAAGCCAAGGTAGAGGTGATCGCAGCTGCAAAAGTCTCTCCCTCAAGCGCGCCACCTCCCAATCCTCCTCTCCAATAGGTACCCCCACCACTGTTAACCCCGTCCACGACTGCTGCATTCCCAGCGGAATATCCCCAGACGATGCCGCCTCCCCTCTTTCCCACATCCTACACTTGTGCGATTGCACCTCCAAGCCCACCCACTCCAGTCGCTCCCGCAAGACATCGTACGCCGCCAACACCCGCTCCCGCGGGCCAAGAACGTAGGTGTCATCAGCGTAGCTCAAGAAAAGAAGATCAGGGAAATCCTTCATTGTAGGCCCCATAACCAACTGCTGCGTGAAAGCAAAAAGGAAGGGACCAAATGGATCCCCCTGTCGCGAACCCCGCTCGGACGCCAGCATCTCGACAAAGGGGCCTGTGCGAAGGTACAGACCGCTGGGCACCCCATAAAAGACGCGTAAGAAAGGGATAAGGCCAGCAAAAGGAGAATCGCGGAGGTCGTCGAACATCACGTGCCGATGGAACGAGTTGAAGGCATTCGCTACATCGATCTGCAGCGCGCACCACGTCGGATGAACCGCTACAGCCGAGCGGAAAGCATGCGCCAGAATCTCCACCCCCGACTTAGTCCCCACCCCTAGTTGGTTACAAGGAGCGAAGTAGGTCTCCAGTCGGGACGAAGAAGAACGCATAACGCACGCGCCAGAATCCGAGGGAGCACCTCTCCGATAGCCACTGGGCGGACGTCCCCGTTCGGCTTGGATAACCCAACCAAGTTCGAGGCTGCAAGCCAGGGCCGCACCCGCTCAGAAACGCATCCCGAAATCCACTGCCTGAACACCTCCAACAGATGCGGGAGATAGGAAGGCTCCGAGAGAAATGTGTCTCGGAGGTGCTCTGTCATCCATCCTGAGGGGCCTGGTGCTGAGGCTCGCGCTGCGGAATGAATAGCATGCTTGAGGATGTCTTCAGCTAGGTGGGGAAGATGAGAAACGTCTATGCGAAAGTGCTCCACCCACTCAGGAACTGGCACCTCACTGGCCGGGTGCTTTGCTGTCAGCCGGTCTACTGTTAGTTGAGAGGGCTGCGCCAAGTCGCCCGCAGTAAGGCATGCTAGTCCTCGACTCCATTCCCCCACTTGGCACCTCGTGCGACATCGGGCCAAACGGATGGCATCAGCATCTCGCTCAGGTAAGGAGAAGGCAAGAGGTCGCGCCGCCGGAGTCAACGCGGCAGAGGCAGCCTCGAACAGCTGTTGCCATTCCCCTGCCCAGAACTTTCCGAGACGCCCTACTATGGCTGCCCTTCGTCCAAGACCCTCCTTCGCGGGGACTCCCAAAATGAGGCGCAGGAAGGCCAGGAACATCAGCGTCGCCGCCTCATCCCCAGGGGAAGCCTTCAGTCTCTTGAGAATGCAGCACAATGCATCAAGCACCCCCAGTCGCGCCCGCTGCGGGACCCGACGAAGAAGCTCTCCCGACACAGAATGAATACTGAAAAAAGTCTCCCAGTCCCACGAAGGCACCGCCCCCCACACCTCCTCGCCGATATGCCGCGGAGGTACTGGATCTGCCCCGAAGACCTCGCTCAGGTTCGGGGAGGAAGTAAGGGCCTGAGCCCGCCGCTGAGCATCTGCCGCTTTACATGCAACTATGTGGCGGGAGGCCGCACTACCAGGCGGAAATGTGTGAAAGCAGAACTCGCAAGGGACACAAGTTGGAGCAAGTGGAGCCGTGTCAGGAGTGGCTGAATTCTCCGCAACCCCCGGTGTGGGGCTTTCCGGAGGGATCGGGGGGGGCTGCTGCTGCTGCTGCTGCTGCTGCTGACGCTTCTGCCGCTGCTGCTGCCGCTGCCGCACGCCCTGAAGTGCTGCCCTCGCCCCCAGCTGCCCCCCTGCGTGCTGCACGCCCTGAGGTGTTGCAGTCACCCCCTGCTGTCCCGCTGCCTGCTGCACGCCCTGGGGTGCTGCAGTCACTCCCTGCTGTCCCGCTGCCTGCTGCACGCCTTGAGGTGCTGCAATCAGTCCCTGCTGTCCCCCTGCCTGCTGCACGCCCTCAGGTGCTGCAGTCACTCCCTGCTGTCCCGCTGTTTGCTGCATGCCCTGGGGTGCTGCAGTCACTCCCTGCTGTCCCGCTGCCTGCTGCACGCCTTGAGGTGCTGCAATCACTCCCTGCTGTCCCCCTGCCTGCTGCACGCCCTCAGGTGCTGCAGTCACTCCCTGTCGTCCCCCTGCCTGCTGCACGCCCTGGGGTGCTGCAGTCACTCCCTGCTGCCCCCCTGCCTGCTGCACGCCCTCAGGTGCTGCAGTCACTCCCTGTTCCCCTGACAGTGGCCGCCGTCGCACCAGCTGGCCTCCCGGACGTTGGCTCGTAAGCGGCCGCCCCAACTCGCCCTCTGCCTGCTGATCCTGCTGATTGCCCGACTGCTGCTTGCCCTGGCCTCCGCGTCGCCTCCTGCCCTTGCCTCGTGGCAGTTGATCGTCCACGGGCCCCTGCGCCTGAGCGCCCAGCTCACGCAGCTGCTGCCCTCTCTGATCCGTTTCCCCTATCTGCAGCTCCCCAGGAGGAACAAAAAGATCTTGTTGGTGCTCCCCACTGTGGCCCGAGAGCTGTGACACAGGCACCAAATCTGTCTCCATTTCTTGCTGCTCCACTCGAAGTGGGCTCGCTACACCCATGACTTCCCATGTATCACCCACCCAGGTGCCCAGCTGCTGCCCCTGCTGCTCTCCCGGGTGCTGCTCCTCCAGCCTCAGTTCTTGCTGCTCCCCTGGCTGCATTTCCTGCTGCTCCCCTGGCTGCATTTCCTGCTGCTCCCCTGGCTGCATTTCCTGCTGCTCCCCTGGCTGCATTTCCTGCTGCTCCCCTGGCTGCATTTCCTGCTGCTCCCCTGGCTGCATTTCCTGCTGCTCCCCTGGCTGCATTTCCTGCTGCTCTCCTGGATGCATTTCCTGCTGCTCCCCCCGTTGTATTTCCTGCTGCTCCCCTGGCTGCAGCTCCTGCTGCTCTCCTGACTGCATTTCCTGCCGCTCTCCTGGCTGCATTTCTTGCTGCTCCCCCCGTTGCATTTCCTGCTGCTCCCCTGGCTGCAGCTCCTGCTGCTCCCCAGGCTGCAGTTCCAACTGCTCCCCCATCTGCATTTCCTGCTGCTCTCCTGGCTGTCGTGCCTGCTGCTCCCCCATCTGGATTTCCTGCTGTTCCTCCCCTATCTGCATGTCCTGCTGCTCCCCTGGCTGCCGTTTCTGCTGCTCCCCTGGCTGCCGTTCCTGCTGCTCTCCTGGCTGCATTCCCTGCTGCTCCCTCATTTGCAGTTCCTGCTGCTCCCTAAGCCACAGTTTCTGCTGCTCTCCTGGCTGCCATCCCTGCTGACCTTCGCCGAGCTGCTCATGCTGCCGGGGAGGCAGCCCACCCTGCTGACTCCGCTGTTGTTGCCTTTCAAACTGCTGCTCCTGCAACTCACTTGGCTGCCTTTCCGACTGTTGCTCGTGCTGGCCCGCGAGGCGCCCTCGTTGAGCAGTCCCGCTACGACCACGACCGCGACCTCGACCACGACGGCGCACGCCCTCTTGCCCCGTGCTCGCGGGCTGCACACCTTGTCCTTGTGCGCTCCGAAAGAGAAAAGTATGTTCCACAGCTCCAGCCCATCCCTTTAGAGACGCCCCCGTTCGTGCCTTCGGGAAGGGATTGATGTCTCTAGTCTCCCCTGCAGCCATCGGCAGACCCTGCTGCATCGCCGACAGCGTTTCCGGTTGCTCCCTCCCTGGTTTCCGTCCCTGTTCCCCACGCTCCCAATGCTCCTCCTCGAGTAACTCCCCCTGGACCTTTGTCGGCAGGCCCAGCTGGCCCTCCGCCAGACGGCTCGGCTGCCTCCTCAGCACCTTTTCCGGCAGGCCTGCATCCGTCACCCCCTGCTGCCCACCTGCCCCGCACTCCCGGCCCTCATCCGCCAGCAGGGCCCCCTGCACCTCCTGCCTCCCCGCTGTCGACTCCGCCTGCTCTGCCGTCGCCCACTCTTGCCGACCGCCCGTGCCAGCTACCAACAAACGCCTCAGCTCCTGCCGTCGTGCCAAGCGCGGTCCAAGTGGAGCCCTGCTAGGACCCACTGAAGCTCCAAGAGTGCAGGGCGACTCTGTTGCCGTGGCACCAAGTGGAAGCTCGCGCCGCCGCCTATTATGCAGCTCCTGCAAGTGCCGGCGTTGCGCCTCCCACGCCGCCACTGCCCTGTCCATCCCCGGATCTCTTGGTTCCTGCCCACGCCCATCTACCCCTCGGGTGTCTTGTGCATCCACCAGCCCAGAGGATGCGTGTGGGCAATTGGGCGATGCTTGCTGGTCTACCGAGGGCGTGCGTGGGGTAACAGCCGCCTCCCGCTGTTCACCAACCGTGAGTGGTGCCTCAGCCAAAGGAGGCTGAGCATCCCCATTACTAAGCCGCTGCGAAGTTCCTGAGAGCGGCGGTACACCGAGCATGTCGTTGGTGCTCATGGGGGCGGCTGGTGCCTCGCGGTGTCGTTTGCATGGTGTCCCCTCCGAGCAAAGTCGGTCTACCGAGCTCAGGCGCCGGAGACCGAGGAGGAGTGGCTGCGTAGGGCCTACCCAAGGCCGCTTGAGAGTGTTTGCTTGGGGCTGCGCTACATACTCCCGAGCGCTAGTGCCTGAGTGCCTGTCTGGGTCAGCAAGTGCTTCCGCCTCGCCATGCGGTGCCTGCGTAGGTGTGTGCTCGTGCTGCAAGTCGGCCATGCCGTGGATCCTGTAGCGTCTGTCTAGATCCGCGCTCTTCAGTTCCAGCTCCTAGCAACAAGAGAGCCCGGTGTGCCCGTGTGGCGGGGTAGCGAGAAACCGAACACTGCTAATCTTGCTCCAAGCGGGGAAAACCTGGTTGTGCACGTGGTAACGAGGAAACGCACACTGCAGTTCCTGCTCCTAGCAAGGGAAAACCAGCTGCACACTCGGCTACGCGAAGACGTCCACTGCAGATCCTGCTCCTAACGTGAGTCGTGGCGTCAGGGGCGAAAGCAACAACCGTCCACTTGGGTCCCTGCTCCTAGCGTAAATCGCAGCTATGGCGTGAAACCGTCACTTCACTACGCGCTCCTACGTGGAATCGCTGCTGTGGGCAGGGTAGCGTGAAGCAATCGCTGCGCTAACCTGTTGCTCGCGGGATTCGTGGCCGTGGGCGCGTTGGCGTGAAGCTTACGTTTCGCGACCTAGTGCTAGCTGAATTCGCGACTCGGGGCAAGGTGTCGTGTGGTGTACGCTATGCGACCTGCAGCTATCGAGACACGGCTAGGGGCGCGGTGACGTGTGGCGCACGCTTCGCGACCTGGTGCTAGCAAGTTTCACGGCTGGGGGCGTGGTGACGTGTGGCGTTCGATGTCTGCTGTGACTCTACCGGTTTGTTTTTGCAAATTCAAATGCTCTTCTGCACTTTCCCGCCAAAAACAACTCCCTGAGTTCTCTGGGTGTTCTGTCCGTTCCAGCGCCTCTTCGTGCTGCTGCATGACAATGCCTGACATGACAATTGATAATAGCCTGCTGTTTCACTGCTCCTGACAACTATAAAAGTTTCATTTTGTGATAGCTAGCTCGTGTGTCTGCTGTGAACGAGAGTTGTTCGACTGGCGTCCATTTCAAACCACCCTTCAGCCCCAAAATCTATACTCTTACAGCGGCAGCGTGCAGCTTATTCGAGAAATCATTTCTGACTCGTCTAGTCTGCAACCTGTGCTCGAATCAATGGGTAGTCCAATTTTATCCGACGAGAGCACGACATCTATGTGCGATACCAGTCGTTCCGCGACGCCGCGGACATGGAGGCCGCCATCCGCGATAAGAACCCGCATAAGATCGACATAGGAGCCGTCTACAACGTCGACGTACGTCATACTCGCGGTTTCTTACAAACGCGTTTTGAAGTTTTGGATTTTCGAATCATGCGTGCGTTTCACCATTCTTGCAATGGCAGGCGGCGTGACAGGGGATCCCGTAGGAGAGCGCGTGTTCGTTCCTGTATTCCATAAAATCAATCCTCGTTTTTATCATCTCTTCTTTCCGTATGATCACAGCCGGCGAGACGAGCGGCGTATCAAGGAATTGGGTCGGAGAGTGCCTTCGCTCCTGTGGAACGGGAGCTTGTTTTCGACATCGTACGTTGAGTTTTTTCGTTCTCGTCAATTCTCGTCCTTAGCACGTTCGTTCGAATACATTTCGGAAGCACAGACATGAAACTCCCGCTCTGTCTTCGAGTACCCCCATTCTCTTGTCAAAAACGACCACGACCATGGTTGAACCTGCTGAACCAGGGAAGCAGTCTGTGATAAGTGCTGGCTATGTATGACATGCGTTATCTGCTCTACGTATCCAATTTATTTGCTGCCTAACTCGTTACAGGATATAAGCGACTACGACGATGTACGAACCTGCTGCTCAGGAGCGTCAGTGTGCACCAAGCGTTGGCCGCTCATGACGCGCGCTCCCTAATTTAGCTCCCTTTCTGACTCATTCGTTACAGGATATAAGCGACTACGACGATGTGCGAACATGCTGCTCAGGAGCGTCGGTGTGCACCAAGTGTTGGCCGCTCATGACAGCTGCCATTAAAGTCGTCGACACAGCTCTTAGAGGTACTTTCTTGAGTCCACTCAAAAAGCTTCAAGAGCGTCAGTGGCTGGCAGGAGTTTCACGCACATATTACGTCATAGTGTTTGCTCGCTCTCTCTCCCTCTCCCTAACGTCCTATTAATATCTCCTCCCACCCGCCAGAGGACTTTGGGTTCGAGCACATCTTGTGGGTGTTCAGTGGCAGACGTTCTAGAGAGATTTTTCCAAGAAATACTCATTTTCTCTCTCTCACTCTCCTCTCGACCTGTGCGTATCTCCTACCACCTGCCAGAGGACTTTGGGTTCGAGCACATCTTGTGGGTGTTCAGTGGCAGAAGAGGCGTGCATTGTTGGGTCTGCGACAGACGAGCAAGGAGGTGAGGGGAGGCAGCAAAAGAACCAGTGAGAGGAAAGATATGTTAACTTCTATAGTGGTGGCAAGGGAATAGTTGGCAGGGAAGGTTGGTGCTGGAGGTTGGGCTTGTTTCACTTTTCGAGACGTCTTAAAAATGCAATCCTAGGAAAGAAAGTTTCCGTCATGCTTGCTGCTGCAAAGTTTGCATTTATTTCTCTGCTGATGTTCCCTCCCGACTGAATTCCCTCTGCTTCCGCCCCATCCCCATCCCCAACCCTCATCAGATTAACCAATGAGCAACGGTCGGCAATAGCTGAATACTTTCGAGTGTATAAGGTACTAGGGATAACCGTCGTTTGAATACGCATGCACTTGTAACACCATTTGCAGGAAAATGCTCTTTGAAGTGAAATGGGCTTGTTTGCTATTATGTGCATTTAATAAAGTTCACTCAATGACTCAGGTTCTACTAACACCATTAACGCCATGCTGACACCATATCAACACGATGTGCAGGGAACTGAAGCCAATGGAAGCAAGGTGTCTTTCTCCGGTGCTGCTCTGCACCCCTCCCTCATGTGAGCAAAAAATGTTATTGGGTTCCTTCTTTTGAGTTTCAAGTGAATAGTTTTCCTCCGGTGCTGCTCTGCACCCATCCCTCATGTGAGCAAAAAATGTTATTGAGTTCCTTCTTTTGAGTTTCAAGTGAATAGTTTTCCTCCAGTGCTGCTCTGCACCCCTCTTATGTGGGCAAAGCATATTTTTTTCCATTATCCTGGTTCCTGGGTTGCTCTTTATGTCTAACGTGTGGCGTTTTGATGCAAGAAGCGCATTTTCGTAACATTTTTTTTTTATATTTTCCGTTCGCTGTTGTATGGTTACATGTCCAGGAGGGCATACGACCAAGTATTAAGAGGCACGTTCGAGAGCGAAGTGCTGCCCAACCAAGAGCTGCTGAGCCAAACAGAAACATGGAAGAGGGTGCTGAATCAACTTCCAGACCAAGGTGAGTCAAAGTGCGGCTCAAGCAACTGCCAAATACGGGTGCAAATCAAAAGGGGGGTGCCAAACCAAGAGCTGCTGAGCCAACCAGATGTGTGGAAGCGGGTGCTTGCCCAGCTTCCAGATCAAGGTAGGGTGGAGAAGATGTTAAGTATGTGCAAAGATTTATGCCATGCACAAGGTGCGATCAAGAAGGGGGGTGCCCAACCAAGAGCTGCTGAGCCAACCGGACACATGGAAGGGGGTGCTTGCTCAACTGCCAGACCAAGTCAGTCAAAGTGCAGCTTACGCAACTGCCAGACCAAGGTACGATCGTGCACGAAGCAACTGTAGCACTTCACACACCTCTCATGCTCCTCATGCCCCTCGTGCCCCTCATGCCCCTCATGCCCCTCGTGCCCCTCATGCCCCTCATGCCCCTCATGCTCCTCATGCCCCTCATGCCCCTCATGCCCCTCATTCCCCTCATTCCCCTCATTCCCCTCATGCCCCTCATGCCCCTCATTCCCCTCATGCCCCTCATTCCCCTCATTCCCCTCATGCCCCTCATTCCCCTCATGCCCCTCATTCCCCTCATGCCCCTCATTCCCCTCATGCCCCTCATGCCCCTCATTCCCCTCATGCCCCTCATTCCCCTCATGCCCCTCATTCCCCTCATGCCCCTCATGCCCCTCATTCCCCTCATGCCCCTCATTCCCCTCATGCCCCTCATTCCCCTCATTCCCCTCATGCCCCTCATTCCCCTCATTCCCCTCATGCCCCTCATTCCCCTCATGCCCCTCATTCCCCTCATGCCCCTCATTCCCCTCATGCCCCTCATGCCCCTCATTCCCCTCATGCCCCTCATTCCCCTCATGCCCCTCATGCCCCTCATGCTCCTCATGCCCCTCATGCCCCTCATGCTCCTCATGCCCCTCATGCTCCTCATGCCCCTCATTCCCCTCATGTCCCTCATGAGTATCGACGAACCCAATTGGATCCTTATTTATTGGCCCTCACCACTCATGCCCCTCACGCCATTCTTGCATTTTCCCCTCCATTCAATCCCCCGCCCCAATCCCCCAACCCCATCCCCCACCCCAATCCCCCACCCCAATCCCCTGCCTCAATCATTCCCCAACCCAGTCCCCCGCCTCAATCCCCCACCCCCATTCCCCAACCCAATCCCCGGCCTATCCGCTCCACCCGCGCAGAGCTGCAGGATCGGATGGATGCCACGTGGCGCAGCGACAGCAGGCGTGCGTCAGCAGCTGCTGACGTCAACTTGTACAGGTGGCAGCAGCTGGAGGCCGCCACACGAGCTGCGGCTAAGAAGGTAAGCACCTCCCTCCCTCCCTCAGTTGTAACCAAGGTTAAAAAAAACGTCGTTTTTTTGAAAATTTACCGTAAAAAACGGCCGTAAAAAACGGTAAAAAGGGTTCCAGAAGGTGGTTTCGTTTGAAGAAAAAATCGGCCGATTTCTGGGACCAAATTGATGGCAAAATGTACCTGGATGAAGAGGACGAACCCCTCCTTGCATGCGTGCGCTTGTGGGCATGATTGAAAATGTATTCGACCTTGTTTTTCCCTTTTTTTTCTTGGTGACAACAGTTCTCTAACAAAAAAACGCCGTTCTTTTGGAAAATTACCGTAAAAAACGGACCGTAAAAAACGGACCGTTTTTTACGAAAACCGTATTTTTGAACCTTGGTTGTAACCTTTGCTAAGAAGGTAAGCACCTCCCTCCCTCCCTCAGTTGTAACCTTTGCTAAGAAGGTAAGCACCTCCCTCCCTCCCTCAGTTGTAACCTTTGCTAAGAAGGTAAGCACCTCCCTCCCTCCCTCAGTTGTAACCTTTGCTAAGAAGGTAAGCACCTCCCTCCCTCCCTCAGTTGTAACCTTTGCTAAGATGGTAAGCACCTCCCTCAGTTGAACCTTAGATTGGGCTATTACAGAGGTGGCCTGCTGACGTCAACATGTACAGGTGGCAGCAGCTGGAAGCTATCACGCGGGCCACAGCGAGGAAGGTAGTCAGCTCACTCTCTCCTTCAATCGTGCCCTTTGTTTAGAAGGTACGCACCTCCTGCCACTTGTACCGTATAGGGCTGCTATGAAAGTAATACCGCCCTCAGTTGTACCTATTGGGCGGCTAAGAAGGTACCCCCCTCCCTCCCTTGTGGAGGATATAGTGTTTGCCTCCATGTACCCTCGCTTTGGATTGGTACTTCACAGTGATTCTGTTCAGGGTATTTTTGAGAACTCAAAAAAAACACGCTGCTTCCTCGTTGTCTTGTCTCCCCTTCTCCTCCCCGCACACAGAATGTATTGCTAAGAAAGGCTGTGGAGGAGATAGTGTTTTCATTCACGTACCCTCGCGTCTGGGTGTGCTTTTGAGGCACCTCATGCAGTATCGCTACCTTCACACACCATACCTTCTCCCTCTGCTCCTCTTGTGCAGAATGCATCGCTAAGGAAGGCTGTGGAGGAGATAGTGTTTGCCTTCACGTACCCTCGCCTCGACCTGGAGGTGGGTGGGTGGGTGGGTGGGTGGGTGGGTTTTTCTTTTCCGCCTGTGTACATCTCAGTGGGCTAGAGAATTCTCAGTGGGTGGGCTTGATGTGTCGATGTGCATCTCGCTTGTCGGTAATGATCTGCATTTTCCTATCTCTTACAGTTGTCGAAGCACATGAACCATTTTGTTTTTCTATCTACAGTTGCATTTTTCTATCGGCATTCCTTGTTTCTCTGCCTGTCCATCTTTCTATGTCCCTTATGATTCGAATTCACCCTGTGTTTCTCTGTCTGCTGTCTCTGTCCCGCTCTCTCGCTATCTCGCTATGTCTCTGCTCCGCACAGGTGTCGAAGCACATGAACCATTTGCTCAAGGCCCCGTTTTGCGTGCACCCCAAGACAGGTATTTCTCTCTCACGCCCCGCCTGCGTTGCTGCCAGTGCTTAAGTTGTCCCTACATTCATTCTCCACAGAAAACATTCACTAAAGGCACCGTTGTGCATGCACCTGAAAGCGTGACCTGGGATCATGCCCTACGTGTCTGCTTTTGTATGCCTTTCCCCCCCCCCCCCCCGACTCCCGTTCCTTGCTCTCTTCCCCTGTGCCCTCTCTCTCGGGTGCTCTCTGGCTATGTGTGTGTGTGTGTGTGTTCGTCTCCCCTCTCACCCCTCCCACAGGTGCTGTGTGTGTGCCCATCGACCCGGCCAACTGTGCTGACTTCGAGCCAAGCCAAGCCCCCACACTCAATCAGGTGCTGCTTTGCCTCTTGCCACTCCCCTGGCCCTGCTCCTCCGTCTCTAAATAGCCCTGGCAGGGTGTTTTTGAAACTTATCAAAAACTCTTTGAACTCTTTGCCCCTTGCTGCTCCTCCGTCTCTAAATAGCTCCGTCCCCTGGATCTGCTCTTCAGTGTCTGGATAGCCCGGGGCCACCCACCTCACATCCTCCTCCTTCCTCAAAGCACAGTACGTGTGCTTTGAGCTAAGTAATGAACCTACCCATAATTACCCGGGTAATGGACCCCCCAAAATTATAGACCCCCACTTCGTTAAATTGGGGGGGGTTCTAATGCTATATGCACTTTCGTAATAGACCCCCATTTTTGTAACGAATCCGGATTAGATCCCCCTCACTGTATACACATCTATTTTTAGCGAAAGTGTAGGAAGCGACAGATTACTGTAGCGTAATTTGACTGCAGAATCTGACGCGACTGCAGAATTTGACTGCGCGCGTGCCTCGCGTCACGGTATTGTGCACTGATTGGGCTCCGTATCTTGTGCAATGCTCTGGTTCTTCTTTCTTTGCACTGCAGGCGGCATTGAGTCAACATCACTCGCTCCCTTCATGGAAATCTTCCAAAGCACCTTCCTGCGGCCATTGCTTTCTGCTTCCAAGGTGATGAATCTCCTGTGTAGCCCCCAATTTTTTTTTCAACTATATGTACGAACGACTATTAGAGCGTATTCCTACGGGGCCACCTCGTATCAAGAATGAAATTGACTTTTGTTTACGGTATAAAACACCTTATATCAAGAATAGACCGAACCAGCGCACCAATGAAAATGCTCGCACACCCAGAAGTGAACGTGCTGATTTTCCGACGCACGGTTCCAGTTGACGCGAAGTCGTCAGTCCAGTGAATGCGGCCGACAAACAGTCATGCGAAACTGCACACGGTGGCAGTCGTGCGCCGCGCGCGAACGTGCAAAGTGTGCAAACTTGTTCATGCTGGGTCGCAACATGCCACATCAGCTGTTGATGGAGTCGCACATGTGGGTTAACCGGCAACTTTTACTGATATGAGGTTTTGGCGAACTTGTCAATTTACAGGCAGGAGTACCATTCTTGATACGAGGTGGCCCCGTAGGAATATGCTCTTAAGGCCTCCTTTGCTACTGCTACTTGTTTAGATTTGTTGCAGCTTTTGACCCTGCCTGCGTCATCTTCTGGTTTGCAGGAGGAGCTGGAGGCAGAACATAAACAGAAGCTTCACAGTGGTGCAAACTCCAGAACAGTGGATTGGTAGGGCTTCCCTATACAGCTCAGCCCAGTGTGAATCTTGTCAACAATATGTATATACTAATGATGCCGATCTCTTGCTACATTGACGATTATCAATTGTGAAAACTTGTGAAAAAAATGAACAGCAATGTTCAGGTTGCCACCCCATTAGTGTTCTTACCCTGTGTAAAAATGCTTGATAGAACAGCATAATACAACTGTTTACTACAATAGTTCAGCCCTGAACTATTACTGTACACCTGGTGCGACTACTTCTATCTATGTGTTCAACTTGTTAATTGTGGAAAGCATCTTTCTGTTTACATGTACTGTGAATGAAATAAAAGCAGTAGAAAACCTACAGGAACGATTTCAACAACACCCTATCCTGAAGTATGCAGCAAAAAAATGGTTCTGGTCAAAGCCGGCACAGCTACCCTGTTCTGCATGTGTGCGACCTTAAGCACACATGCATGCTGTACATATGCATAGGTAGTAGAGCTTGGGAGGAGGGAGTGCCCAGACGCATTGTGCGGGTAGGCGGGTGCGAGGGAGAGGAGTCCGAAAGTAGAGGACTGAAAGTGGGTTGTCCAGAAGGGCGGGGTGGCAGGAGGAGGGAGGGAGAGGCTGGCAGATGCATTGTGTGGGTAGGCAGGTGCGAGGGAGAGGAGGCCGAAAGTAGAGGAGCGGGAGTGGGATGTCCAGAAGGGTGGGGTGGGGAGGAAAGGACATGAGTGAGAGAGGTGTGGGAGGTTGGGAGGGAGGACAGGACAGGAGGAGAGTGTAGGGAGGGAGGTCAGGAAGGAGGTATTAGGGATGAAAGTATAGGGCAAAGTGATGGGACGAAGGGATGGAGAGATGGATGCAAGGAGGGAAGGGGGGAAGGAGGGAGGGAGAGAGAGGGGAGCAGAATGAATGAAGATTCGATGGTTGCATATACGGAGGGAGCAGAGGGACGAATGGACGGAGGGAGGGAGGAGAGAGAGGGAGAGGGGGGGAGAGAGTGAGTGACGGAGAGAGAAAGACTGAAAGTGGAAGGGAGGGAGGGAGAGAAGGAGGGAGGGATGGCGGGAGGGAGGCAGGAGGGATTTAGGGAGGGGAGGATGGAGTGCAGAGCGGGAGGGAGTGAGGGAGACAAGAGGTGATCAAACAAACAAGCGGATGCATGGAAGGAGGGCGAGTGACAAGTGAATGGAGGCAGGAAGGAAGGAGTGTGTATCGGAGGAAGATAAGGAGAGGGAGGGACGGGCGAGAAGAGGGAATGGAGAACGAGATGGGAGGAACGGAGAAGGGGAAAGAGTGGGCAGCAGCATTGAAGGGAGAAAGAAAGAAAAACCACCAGGATGAGTGGGGGAGGGGATAAGGGGAGGGGATAAGGGGAGGGGGAGAGGGAAGAGGAGGGGTGTAAGAGGGAAGAGGAGGGGTGTAAGAGGGAAGAGGAGGGGTGTAAGAGGGAAGAGGAGGGGTGTAAGAGGGAAGAGGGGTGTAAGAGGGAAGAGGAGGGGTGGAAGACGGAAGAGTAGGGGTGGAAGAGGGAAGAGGAGGGGTGGAAGAGGGAAGAGGAGGGGTGAAAGAGGGAATAGGAGGGGTGGAGGAGGGAGGCGGGGTTGATGAGGGGAGGGGTGGAGTTGAAGAGGGCAGAGAGTTAAAGAAATGGCGCGGTGAGGGATCGGTAAAGGGGGAAGGGAAGGGGAAGGGTGAAGGAGGTGCACAGGAAGAGGAGAAGCGGCCAAGGGTTTTGGGTTTCGGGTGTAAGAGAGAAGGACTGAGTAAATGAGGGACCGGAAAGTCGGGGAAAGCGCGAAGGAGGGGACGGCTTTAAGGGAGGGAGAGTGGGGAATGAGACGAGGGACATGGGAGAAAAGGAATGTGGTGCGTGGAGGCCTTTGTGAAGGGAATGCCGGTTGATTTGCAGGAAGATTGAATCTAGAGTCAAGAGGCTGAGTGAGGTCGTGGAAACGGGAATGGGGTTGTGCTGATCGATCTATATACTGGGATTATTTAAAACGACAAGCATCGTTGTTGCACGTCGTGAGAGTACGTTCACCGAGAATTCCGCTTTGCTCGTTAAACAACACAAACCCAAAGACACACAAGCTGACGACGAAGAACGTCTACGGATCAGCGGGTTTCGGCCCCACAAACAGGTCCCTCTTCATATTTCCTTCACACTCGCTCGCATGCTATGCTACGGAGTACGCGAGAGCGAAGCGGAGTACGTTAAAGAGCACGCAATAAAAGAAGGAAAACAGGGTCACACACCGTCCCACGCGCGAACTAGACACCCACGACAGCACTCGCGAGTCCGTGCGTTGATCATCGGATTATTTATGGTTGAGCACTGAGGTAGAGGACACAGAATCCTACTGAAGTGAACAGAAAGGAATTAAGGATACGTGAGATTTACCACTCCTTAATGAAGTCAGTTCTCAAATTGAAGTCAGATCTCAAAATCGAAGTTAGATCTCAAATCTGGAAACAAGTCAGGTGTACTGCACACGCAAAATACGTACATTAAGTGGAGGCCGGCGCTGCGGGTTTCCGGAGCAGCAGCAGGTGCGCGGGAGTGAAGTTCCCGGTCTCGCCTCCACGTGTCAGGTGCACAGCGACCGTAGTCAGCATGTTGTGAACGTCCACCAATCCCTTGGGAGCAATGTTGAGCATCGACACGATCTTCACAAGCAAGTGATTGCGAGCATACGCGATCCGGCCGATCTTGAGGCGAGTCCACCAGGGAAGAGCAGGAGGAGCTGCGACATCCCTGTTGTCGATAACCTCGAACCCCACGGCTTCAGCAGCTTCCACGATCTCCTTGTAAGACCGGAGCTCCGGGAGCGCGTTTCCGTAGCAGATGTCGTCAATAATCTTAACGTGCTCCTTGTTGTCAGGGTCGTACTTGTGCGTTTTGACCCACTCGTACGTCGCGTACATCTGGCCGGGCTTCAGCACGCGGAAGATCTCGCCGTAGACGTCCGTCAGCTTTGGAGCATGGCAGGTAGCCTCGATAGAGTAAGCAGCATCGAAGCTGTTATCCTCAAACGGCAGCTCAAGAAAGTTTCCTTGAACCACCGTGCACAGGTTGTCCAATCCTCTCCGGGCATTGTGCTGCTGAGCACGCTCCACTTGATACTCGTTAATAGTAACCCCAGTAACATTAGCTCCGGACTTCGCCGCGATCGCTCGCATTGGTCCGCCGTCTCCGCATCCCGCGTCCAGAGCCTTCATTCCAGGCTTAAGCTTCAATATAGTCGCAATGTACTCCTCATGAGCGATCGTCGCTTCCCTATCGGACTTCCCCGGGAGAGCAGGCGAGAAATGGAAGCTCTGACCCCACCCCCATTCGTAAATGTCGGTCACGAGATTGTAGAATGTGTCGACGAATTGAGGAGCTTGGCTCTTTTCGGTGACTCCTTCGCCAGGATTTTGTTGGAAGTATTTGTCATAGTTGGTCTAGCCGTTAGCAACTTCATCCTTCTTCAGCTTTCCTCCGCCGAGCTCTGTGGTAGACTTGCCTTTCACCTCGGGCTTGCCGATAGATGAGAGAACGAATGTTGTTGCGCCAACAACGGCCACTGCAGCGGCTACCCCGAACCACGTCGCCTGGGCCGGAGATATCGAGACGTCAGCGCGGAACACGCTCGTTACGAGCATCAGCAGATCCATCTCCGACAGACCTTCACAAAACCTGAAATAGAGCGTCTAAATTCTCCAGATCAGGGAGCTAATAACGAGATGTGAAAATGGATATTGAAGTCACAATAAACGCCTTCTGTAGTCCCCTGAGAAAGAGAAGGCTGAGGAAAAACAAGACCTTGGGATTGGACGACAGGCTGATCAGGTTTCAGTGGTTGGATAAGGGGAAATCGAGGGGGGCCCGGGGGGAAAGGGGGAGAATGGGGGGGGAAGGGGAACTCAAGTTGGCTTGGGGCACTCAATACAGGCTTGGAATCAGTGCTGTTGGTGCCCCCAACCCATTGTACTGGTCGAAAATTCATTGGGTGCGAGGTTGGTTTGGATGGAAGCTTCAAGCACTGGCTTCGTGGGGCTGAGGTTCGGACGACACTTGAGGGTCTGTTCGAGGTTTGCTGCGGACATGTCTGAGGCTTTTGAGACGCTGTGATTCGACGGTTGCTGGGAGTCGGCGGCTTTGTTGCCTGCATATGAAGTCGCAAAATCCGGTACGAATGAGGCTTGGAAACAATTGTTTGGGTGGGTCCGGCCCGGGCTGAAAATTCCCATGCTTCCTCTGTTGGCGGAACACCACCAAATCCCGCGTTGGGCAGCCTGCTTTCTTGTCGAGATCCATGCTTGTTTGTCGAAACAAGAGCGCTTCGACAACAGTGTGAGAAACTCGGTCAAGAACGATTCAGTCTGGTGAGGGAAAATCTTGGGGGGGCCGGGGGGCCCACGAATTCAGGACACTGTGACTACAATGAATGGTGGTTGGCTTCCTTCATGGAATGACGTGTCGGATTTCATTGGCTCTCATCGAGTCGAGATTCCCTAACATGCGGGTCGACGCAGCGAAACAGAGCGCATTGCGCGTACAGTGCATCGTTACCGCAATCGAAGTTTCCTGCCACCACGCAGAACCCCCTGCTGACGTCGTTACAGGGCGCGAACTCCAGCCAATCACAGGGATGGGATTGGGTCACAAACAATACCATGTTTCTACAAATTTGAAGAAACACTGAGATACTCCAGGAAGAAATCCTGCTAGGGGGTAGCTGTGTGTGTGGCAATTTGACTGGGTTCACAGCAAGATGTGCTTGGGTGCTGCATGGGATACTTTCATGGTCTGCTTTAGAGGGAGGTCCTGTGATGCCCTGCCTGTAACCACATTAGAGTAAGGGTACATTCCTGTGGAAACACATCACAATCTTGCGCGTCTCCACAGGAAGGTTCTAGGTCTCAGTGTAACAGCATTGACTCTCAAAGACCATGAACTATCATATTTCTCAAGGTGAAACAGTCAAGCCAACCCATTGTACTGCACATATCCTACACTTCTGCATTTGATCCCCACACCACAAGCACAAATGCATGCAAAAGAATCTACCTTACCAGTGTTTTTAATCCCCGCCTGCTAAACGCGAACACCACACCAGCGGCAATTCAGCTACAGCAGAACCTAGGAATGAGTAGCAAAAGCCAGGTACGGATGTCAACGCAGGGATTCTCCGATTCAATCATTGTGTGGAATCATTGTGTGGGCTTATCCTGGCTCTGATTCCTTGTCAGTATGTCGGCAACAAGCTCCTCGGACAATCGCCCCGTTTTCTGCAGACAGGCCCAGGGGGTGGGGTGGGGATGACAAGGGACAGACGGGAGAGGGGTAAAGGGCAAATATTGGTAAGAGCAGGGTGGTGGGCAAAAATAGATTTCTCCACACAGGTCAAGGGGGGTGGGGTGGGGTTGATGAGTGCTTGTGACACACATGGAGCAACGAAACATTGTGATTTACCTGGAAATGCCTCATGTGGAGGATCGGCAAGTAGCCCAGGTCCGCCACGGTACCCGGACCAAGAGGCTCGGCAAACTTGTCAGGCTCGTACGGCGCCAGGCGTGTGAGAGCATCATCTTGTCCCATCATGTGACAGACAGACATGAGGGCATCCAGGGAGTTCATCTGACAGAGAACAAGGGGAGAAGGGAGTAATGGAGAGGAGTGAGTGAGAAGGACAAGAAGCATGAGGGCATCGTCTTGACCCAGCATGTGGCAGAGAGACATTAGGGCGTCCAGGGAGTTCATCTGGAGGAGAAGGGTGGAGGGGGTGGGAGTATTAAAGGGAGAACGTCGAGGCATTAGATGGAAGTGCTTGACCCAGCATGTGGCACACAGATATTAGGGCGTCTAGGGAGTTCATCTGCGGGAGAGAAGACAAGGAGAATCGGAGGAATGGAGAGGGATAGAGTGAGAAAGGGACCAGAAATGAAGGGTATGGGAGCATCAGCTACACCCAGCATGTGGCAAACGGACATTAGGACGTCCATGGAGTTCAATTGAGGGAAGAAGATAGGGGGGATGGGAGTTACAGAGATGTGTGTATCCCATATTCCTCTTATCTCCCTCACGACTCTCACATTCATGTATGGAACCATGGCACAACCTCTGGTCGCAGAGCTGCCTTCACCCCCCTTTTAGTACCTCTCAGATTAGTCAGGTCGGTCGAACCGAGCTTGCAGCTTTCTACCCGTTTTCTTGGTTTGAGAGCACAACCTCTGGTCGCAGAGCAGCCTTCACCCCCCTTTTGAGACGTCTCAAAAGCAACTCCAGAGTGGGGAATGGAAGGAATGCGGGAAATCGTTCGAAAGCCATTGCCCTCACAAGCTGCAACATGTGTGTGTTTCCCCCACTCCTTCCATTCCACCCATCCCCCTCACACCTCTCACATTCAAGTACATGCAGCACACCTCGCAGAATCACATCCCCAAGTGACGTAGCACCCGTCTCATCCCATTCCTGTTATGCGTGTTCTCCCCATTCCCCCTTTTTAAGCCAAGTCACCTTCATATACTCACCTTCATATACTCACCTTCATATACTCACCTTCATATACTCACCTTCATATACTCACCTTCGTATACTCACCTTCATATACTCACCTTCATATACTCACCTTCGTATACTCACCTTCATATACTCACCTTCATATACTCACCTTCATATACTCACCTTCGTATACTCACCTTCATATACTCACCTTCATATACTCACCTTCATATACTCACCTTCATATACGCCCCCCCGTAACAGAGCACCCTTCATCTCCCACTTCTGTGCATGTGTCCCCCCAATACCCCCCATTCCCCCCATAACCCCATTCCCCCCATAACCCCATTCCCCCCATAACCCCCTTGGGTCCTCTCACCTTCATGTACGGCATGAGGCACAGCCCCCCGTGACAGAGCACCCTTCTCCTATTCCTCTAATTGTGTTCACCTTCCCCCACATCCCCCCCATTCCCGCCACTCCACCTCTTTTGAGTCGGCTCACCTTCATTTACGGTATACATGGGCAACGAGGCGAGTTTTTCGCCTCGGCTCGTACGAGGCACTCGTTTGAGGGCGAGTGACGAGTGTGCTTTTCCGTCACTCGTTCGGAAATAGCTCGTCCGAGCCGAGCCGAGTTTAACTCGGCGAGCTTTTTAAACTCGCCGAGCACTCGTTGCGCTGACGAGCTTTTTGGGAAACTCGTACGTCAGCATAAGCAAGTACGTGAATGTATATGGCAACGAGCCGAGCTTCCCTCGGCTCGACCGAGCTTTCTTTGAAGCTCGGACGAGCTTTTGAAAAGCTCGTGCTATTTAGCCGAGTCACGAGCTTGCATTTGCCCGGAAAAAGCTCGTACGAGCAAAACTCGGCTCGGAACAAAGCTCGTACGAGTGTGCCTGGGGACGAGCCGAGTAAAACTCGGCTCGGCTCGTTGCCCATGTATAATTTACGGGCACGTGGCACAGCCCCCAGTCACAGAACGACCTCTATGTGTGGAGTGGCACCAACCAATGTTCCCCCTTCACCAATTCCCCCCATTCCCCCATTCCTCCATTTCCCCCATTGACACCAGCTGCCACTAATCGTGGTACGGTGCCACCCATTGACTTGGCTCAAATTTCCTTAAGTGAACTCTGGGCACGAGGCACAGCCGCCACTGACAGAGCATCCTTCCCCGCCCTTAACGCCTGGCACCACTGGTAGCATCGCCGCTGCCACCGACCCTGCTGCCCTATACGTTGACTCAAATGTTCTTTAACTGAACTCAGAAGTTTCCTCTCACCTTCATATATGGGCATGAGGCACAGCCGCCACTGACAGAGCATCCTTCCCCGCCCTTAATGCCTGGCACCACCGGCAGCTCGCTGCTGCCACCGACCCTGCTGCCCTTTGAGTTAGCTCAAATGCCTGTTATATATTGTTTAATTCTCTCACCTTCATATACGGGAACGAGGCACAGCCCCCAGGGACAGAGCACCCTTCCCCGCTTGCCTGGCAGCACTGGCAGCATCGCTGCTGCCACAGATCCTGCTGCCCTTTTGAGTTGAATCAAAAGTCATTTAACAGAACTCAGACGTTTCCTCTCACCTTCATATACGGGCACGATGCACAACCGCCGGTGACAGAGCACCCTTCCCCGCCCTTCACGCCTGGCACCACCGGCAGCATCGCTGCTGCCACCGACCCTGCTGCCTTGCCGTTACCCCCACTACCACTGCTGCTGCTGCTGCTGCTGCTGCTGCTGCTGCTGCTGCTGCTGCTGCTGCTGCTGCTGCTCCCATCCTCCTTAGTGGAAGCAACTGCTGAGCTGTCTACGGGAAACACTATCTCTACTTCCACATCAGCGGCACCATCAGAACCGCTCTCAACCTTCGCCAATTCGTCCTGCACCGCTTGCACAATGCTGGTAACCATACCAGTCTCTGTCCCTAGAACAAACTGTAACCTCTCCCCTTCATAACCCCTTTCCAACGCCTCCCTCGTTCGGGCAGTTACAAAATCCAATATGTTTTGTGTTGACCCAACAGTGCCGCGACCCCTTGCACGAGCCTCCATCGCCAGCGCAAACATTTCTCCGGGCACCTCGAAATGTGCGGTGTGGTAAGCGTCGGAATATGCCGCCCGGAGCCGCGAAACAACCTCCTGCCCGAACATGTCATGAACAATGCAGGCACCTTCCTGGAAGTATCTTATCCGAGGCAGGAGCGCGCGGAGCGAGGCTTGGGTGTGGTCTGGGTGAAGCAACCGAACCTCATCGTCAGGTACGGTGGAGAGCTGCTGAAGCATCTCGACCAGGTTCGCTCCCATGTACGTGTCTGGTCCGTACCAAAGATTCAGGTCCGGAACTTGGGCGAAAGCCTGGTGTGGTTGTAACACGTGCCAAGATGATGCAAATGGGGGAATGTAGGTAGGAAGAGGGGGGGGGGAGAGGGGAACGGGGAGTGGGGGGGAAAGGCAGTAGGGGGTGGGGTTGGCGAAGTGGGGGGAGGGGGGAAAGAGTGAAATGTCTGAACAAAAGGCATAGGTCTGGAACTTCACCAGGATATTAGAACGAGTAACAAGGTGAGGGGCCAATGAAAAGGAAAAAGAGGACCAAAGGGACGAAGGGAGGAGCGGGAGAGGGGGAGGGGGGAAGGGAACAAAGGAACGAGTAACAAGGTGAGGGGCCGCGAACAAGGAAAAAACGACCCGATGGGCGAGAGGGGGAGTGGGAGGGGATGGAGGGGAGGAATAGCGTGGAGGGAGATGAAGGGAATGTGGTAGAGGCGGGTGAAAAAGGGTACCAAATTCCTTGCTTTGACACTTGCTATATCGTTTTGAGACGTCTCTAAAAGGACGGTAACAATACCATCCAAAGTTCCTTGTGTTACCAGCCATTCCTCCCTGTGCCAGCCACCTACCGTTCTCCTTCAAATACCAGCGGCGCACCTGCAAAACGGTCTGCACCACGTTGGACAACGTGCGTGAGATGAATGGCATGCGCCTGTGTACTTTCTGCTCGCAGTTGGATTCGAATACTTCACGGATAACATACTGGTGATGGTGACACAACATGCTGGTCACACTGGCATACCTCGATAACATACCGGTGACACTGGCTTACCTGCAAAACGGTCTGCACCACGTTGGACGACGTGCACGAGACAGTGGGCACCAACCTGTGTGTATAGCCTGCAGCATGCAAGCGCGTTGTGTGCATCTGGCGGATAGCATACGTGACACTGGCTTACCTGCAATACCGTCTGCACCACGTTGGACGACGTGCACGAGATAGTCGGCACCGCATGGTGCGCCACGGCTTTAGTATCCAGCGCCGTGTTGATATAGATCACGTGCAGCGACTTAGGCACCGTCGAAGCCTCCTTAAGATACCTCTCGTACGCGTCGCTCCGCGCCGCGTCCGCCAACGAGCACCCGATGGGGGACGCCGCCATTCGCACGACCGGCACGTGCGCAAAACCGCCCTTTTCAAGCACGCAACGCACGTTCTCCGCCATAAAATCCACCCCCAGGACCGCGATATAGTCACACCCCTCCTGCGCCATCTTCAGCGCTCCGTCAGCCATCACCAGCGAATCCGAGATCTTGATGTGCGGCCAGGATTTGCGCGCCGCGACCAGCACGCCCTGAACTTCCGCGTCCATGTAGAAATGCGCCACGACGCCTACGCGCTTGCTAGATAGCTCCGTAACTAGCGCCGCAACTGCCGCGTCGTTCGGTCGCAGGTACTGCGCCTGGGTCACCGCGAAATCCCCACGAGCGGTGATCGTCCCGCCCCGCCCGATCACGATTGACGGTAACGGAGCCACTGACGGAGTCCGTCCGAGCGCCGCCGCCGCGAGAGCGCGCGCGCGTTTTTGCAGGGAAAGGAGGAGGCTTACAAAGGTGGATGTGCGTACAGCGGGGGCGGCCTTACCGGGAGATGCGCCGGCGGCTGCGGGTTTTAGGGCGGCAGAGAGTGCTTTAACTGCCGGTCCGTTAGAATCTAGCGCTAGCGCGGCGCTGACGCTACGGCCGTTGAAGATCCCTACGAGGAGCTGGCAGATGCCACGTGTCAGATCCGAATCGCTATCGGCCTGCAGGCGGAGGTTGAGGCGGGAAAGTTCCGTGCCGTCGGATGATGACGTGTCTTCCTCAAGTTCCACGTGGAGCCACACCTGCGCAACGCAGCCCATGACACGATTCTCCCGCGCGCGCAGTGCAGGCGCGGGGGGAGTTCCCCCATGTAGCTCCCGCGCCCACTGCAACAACCGCTTCGTCCGCGCCCTACCATCTACGGAACCGCCGCCTAAACCCTGACCCCTCTCATCCCTCGTCTCTCCCTCTCCCTCTGCAGCAGCATCAGCGGCAGCTACAGCCTCTGCTGCTACACCGTCTAGTTCCTGTGCGGCTTGAAAGACGGCAGCTTGCACGGCCTCCGCTTCCTCCCTCGCCCGGCCCTGAAGCGCGCCAAGCTCCACCCGCTCGTCCAGTGACGCTTCTGCGACGCTCGCAGCAGCGGCTGCGACGTCGCTTGCCGCGGCTGCGACATGGCTCCCAGCTGCTCGCACGGACTTATTGGCCGACTCGAAATGCACGAAGCTCTGACGGGAGGGGGGAGATTCGTGAGATCTCCGGGAGGACTTTGACGTTCGAAGATGGTTTCTGCAGTTTCCTCGATGCAGCACATTGTTCCTGGAGGCTAAGTCCGCCGAGTATGCTCTTAACGAGGATACGGTGGTAGAGGTATCGTGGGATCTGAAGCTAGGAGAAGGCGTGTGGAGTGGATAAGAAGAGCGGAGAATGGAAGCATGGTTGCTGGTGGTAGGAGGAATGGGCGTGGTGGTCGGTGCAACGAAAGAGGACTTGATACCTGATGCAGCCAACGGACAGGATGAAGCCATGTCAGCAAGGACTGGGAGTGGAACTAGAGGCTCGTGAAGCGTGAAGGAGCAAAGCAGGTCGATGTGAAAGGAACAGGGCGAACAATCACTAATCTCCAGCGAGGGAGACGAAGAATCGGCCACTCGTCCTTGGTTCCGTCCAAAGGAACCAAGATACGTAATGAAGACGAAGTGGGAGAACCCGAGGTAGTCTTGTCTGAAGCCAGATCCCGAAAAGCTGAAGTTCTCGAGGAAACCACTTTCATCAAGTTTTTCAGGGGCGGAACAGCTGGAGTTTTGAAGGAACCAGAAGTGCTCAAGTTCTCGAGGAAGCTGTGGCTGTGGTTTGCACGCATGTTGCGAAAAGAACGTAACCACGATTCGTGAGGCGGTAGGGTCCTCGCGAAGCCTTACGACGCGATGCGTAACAGAGTATAGCAGCCAAAAGGTCCTCGCGAGGCCTCACGACTCATTGCGAAATGTCTCGTGGAGTTCACGAAAATGTGGATGAATGGAGCCTGTGCATGTGGCTCTCGAGTTCCACGTGGAAACGGTTCTGCCCAAAGCCACTCTCCAGCCAATACAACCTCGCAGCAGCCGCAAATTTCATGCCACGATGGCGATGGCCAATCAGGCAAGCTGCTTCCCCTCATTGGGGCACAGCACTTCGCTAAGTGAACTGCTCCAGAAAAATGACAACGTCCCAGCATTTCATATTGTTACAAAAATGATTTACAGAATCTATAAAGATTGGCTCATTATTTTGCTTCACAGATGCATGGATACTACTATGTATACCTCTGGGGCATTGATTCTACACCAACCCAGGCAAGCACATTACTACTATAGAAGGCAGAGACCATGATATTGGCATGCTGCTGATGGTTACCTCATGCATTACATGCACGGTAACCATCCACTCCCTCTGTTGCTGCTGCTGGAGGTACATTGCCTGCTGCAGCCGCATCTGGTTCAGGTGCATCTGCTGCCAGTACATCTGGTTCATCTGCTGCTGCGCCAGAAGCTGCGGAGGGCATCCCAGGAACCCGTGGTGGAGGGATGGCGGGAATATCGGAGCGCCTGACGCGTGCACAGCAGGGAAACCAATTGGCTGACCCAGAGAGCCTGTGCGACCCACGGGAACAAATGAGCCCCTTTTATCAGAGGAGAAAGCATTTATCGTAAGATTCGCAGACAATGTGTTGTGCGGGAGCGTGGCGAAGGAAGCGGGGATATCGTGTGTGTACAGGTCTTCCGGAAGCTCAATCTCCTCGATTTTCAGCTGGTCAGAACACGCGACGCGGACGCTTAGGGTTTCAGCCGGCAGGCGCCTCTCAGCTTCGAAATAGTCATTATCAACGTCGACTTCCCGATGACGCGAGGCGCGATCTCGCCGCAACACGGACCGCGGCGACGCGCGGCCGTCTGACGAGTCGCCAGTCGAGGCCGCGGAGCGCGGCCAGAAGCAGGAGAATGTGGACGCGGTGGAGCAGATCTCGTCCGGCGAATCGTCACTCGCGGCATCTGAGGATTCGGAAGAATCGTCGTTCTCGTCGCCCACGTCGCTGCAGTCGCTAATACTGTCGCTCACGTCAATCTCGAGCTTGGAGCGACGACTTCTATCGCTGCTGGTTGCATTAATACCAGCAGCGCATTCGTGGTCGTCCGAATCAGCGCTGCTGTGCGGGGAAAGGGACATCGCTCCACACGTTATTCCCTCCGAAACTGTGCGTTGGGAGAAATAGGCCTCTCGCGGGAGTAACCTTGCTTTGACGATCGCGAATGTCGGGTTTGGTCAGCTGCTCCATGTCGGTGTCTAGGGGTGCGAAGCGAGAGATGAGGGAATCCATAAGAATAAAAATACGCAGCTAATACTAAATCCAAAGTTCAAGGCTTAAATCTGAATAATGACGATGTTTCAAGCTAGTGTCGGTTCTGCTTTGGCTGTCGAAAGAAGCTGAATGGCGTTGGCGGATCAATAGTTGCGTGATAGAAGAATGGAGAAGTGGTTGTTTTTGCTGTGTTGAAATCTGCTCGTCATTGCACCTTTTGTAGGCGTTGTTACAAAGCAGCTCCTACTCAGGCAAACGAATTTGGCTGATGGATGAAGGTCGCTGAAATTCTGGCTAGCTGGACCTTCCGCGAAGTAATGCAGCTCGAGGCGCGAAATCGAAATTCCCCGTGTGAAACACGGGGCGCGAAAGGTTTGACTGTCGCATGCAAGGTTGTTCTGCGAAAGTTCCGTCGTCTACTACCGAGCTTTCGTGATGAAAGTGGTCGGCAGGGCGCACACCAGTGATGTGCGACTGACCGTGGGTCGTACGGCGACAATGTAACAACCAAACGATGGAAGAAACGAGGAAAAACTTTCCCCCAAACTCAGGCTGTGGGAAAGCCGACAAAACGCAAGCTGATGGGAGGGACCAATGACGAGAACGCGGAGACGACAAAATTGCTAGCTGACGGGGCAGGAAATAGGCTCGTTGTTATCACACTGCCAGAAGGCTTCGTCAGTTGTAATACACTTAGTTTTTTGTTTTGTTTTGTTATGCTTGATTTTGTACCTCACTTTGCGACTGCCTCCAAAGCGTACGTCCCTCTGCATAAAAAAAAATCAACTGCTCTTTTCCCATTGTTACTGTTGCGATCATAAGTTGATCGTGCCTAGGATCACCTCAGGAAGGTTCGCACACGGCAGAGTAGTGGTGGTGGGCCCTTGACCTCAATAGCAGAGTGGATGTAAAATGCTTGAGATAATAAAAACATGCAAGTACAGGAATATACATAAGAGTACAAGGGAATACGAATCGACCTAGTCTAGCCATGTACTCTAAGGGGTGCATTCCCTTATTGCAGCGAAACCCAACCGTGCGACTCCAGACGGTTACAAACTGCCTGGGCAGAATCCTCGCCACTGCTGCTGCCTGATGTTGTCTGCCCGACGGTCAAGATGCCTTCGTAACCGTACGACCCTTCGCGCCACTTCCTCCCTTTCGTCTTCATTCTCGGTAGTGCGCGCTTCGATTGATGCGGTGAGGAGTGCACAGTGATGCTTCGATAATTATTATTCGTAACACCCCCCTTCACTCCTGGCCGTAGCAAGTCTTGACCCACTTGACTACTCCGCTGAGTTCGGAGCAGTGTTGGTACTGCTGATTGTCAGAATATGTTATTTGTCTAGCCTGCAGTGGGGTACGCAATAGTGAGTACAGCCCTTTAGGGTTTCCTATTTGTACCAACCTGCCTGCTAGTGCAATCATCCCATTCTGTTTCTATCATTTTCGATCCTGCGTGGCACAACCTGCTAGTCTCACTTTGGCCTAGGCTACTAAGCCTAGGCCCTACTCCTAGTATTTCTGACATGGTATCTAGAGCGAGTATGTTCCTACCGCCTTCCTCAACGGGCCCACCAACTGCTTCCGCTGTCATTCTGACTGTCGCGCGCCCCGTGGTGCGCGATGTGTCATTTTCTTTCCGCCACGCGCTCGGAGCGCGTGGCGGCTTTTTCTGCCCGCCGCGCGCTCGGGGCGCGCGGCGGTTTCACCCTACGTCGAGGCGCCCCAGGGGCCCGCGCGCTGCCCCCCCCGTCGCCCGTTGCGGCGCTCTCAGGGGCCCGCAAGCTGCCCCCCCCCCCCCCCCCCCCCCCCCCCCCCCGTCGCCCGTCGCGGCGCCTTCAGGGGGCCCGCGTGCTGCCCCCCGTCGCCCGTCGCGGCGCCCTCAGGGGGCCCGCGCACTGCCCCCCGTCGCTTGTCGAGGCGCCCCTGGGGCCTGTGCGCGGCCCCCCGCTGCCCGTCGTGGTGCCCCAGGGGCACGCGCGCGGCCTTTCCGTCGCCCGTCGCGGCGCCCTCGGGGGGGCTACGCGCTGCCCCTCGTCGCCCGTCGCGGCGCCTGTGGGGCCCGCGCGCTGCCCTGCACCAGCGACGCCGCCCCTGGAGCAGCCGCCCCTGGACCCAGAGCAGCCGCCCCTGGCCCCTGCAGCAGCCGCCCCTGGTACAGCCGCCCCTGGACCCTTGAGCAGCCGCCCCTGGACCCAGAGCAGTCGCCCCTGGCCCCTGAAGCAGCCGCCCCTGGTGCAGCCGCCCCTGGACTCCGTGCAGCCGCCCCTGGACCCCACGACGCCGCCCCTGGACCCGCGACGCCGCCCCTGGACCCCGTGCAGCCGCCCCTACCTCACCTCGCGCCTGCCTTCGAGCAGCCGCCCCCTCACTCCGTGCAGTCGCCCCTGCCTCACCCGCGCCTGCTCTCGAGCAGCCGCCCCCGTGTGCCTGCCCTGCTCCGCGCTGTTGCCCTGCATGCGCGGCTGCCTGCCCTGCTCCGCGCTGTTGCCCTGCACGCACGGCTGCCTGCCTTGCTCCGCGCCGTTGCCCTGCACGCGCGGCTGCCTGCCCTGCTCCGCGCTGTTGCCCTGCACGCGCGGCTACCCTGCCCCCCCCCCCCCCCCCCCCCCCCCCCCGTCCCCTGGACAAGAGGGTGTGGGGGTGGCGGGTGTGGGGGTGATACGTGTCCGTCTCCCACTGCTACAGCTGCCGTTGAGGGGGGTGGATGTGTGGGAGCCGAGGGGAGTGGCACTAGGGGGGTGACGTGGGAGTGGAGCTAGGGGTACAGCAAGGGGTGTGTGAAAGGGGGGTGGGACAGTTGGGGGAGGTTGAGTGGAGGCTGCCGTCTTATCGTCCGCAGCACCTGTAGTCCGAGGCTCTGCTGCTGGTAGCTCAGAGAGCCTGCTGCGTCTGTCGCCCGTGGGTCCGTTGCTCCTGCCGCTCAGAGTTAGCCGCAGAGCCAGTTACTCCTGTACTCCGGGGCCCTTGCTCCGGTAGCCACCATGCGCGCCGCTCCTGTTGCCCGTGTGTCTGCAGCTTCAGCCGTCGCCTCCTATCTCCTCTCCTCTCACAGTCCAGCCTCCTCCTCCTCACTTGCCCTTTGTGAATGCCTCTAGCTTTGCTTGTACTGGTGAACCTGCTCTATGACTGCTTGCTGTGCTGATTATACCCCACTTTGACTATGGGGGTGTGTCAGAATATGTTATTTGTCTAGCTTGCAGTGGGGTACTCAATAATGAGTACAGCCCTTTAGGGTTTCCTATTTGTACCAACCTGCCTGCTAGTGCAATCATCCCATTCTGTTTCTATCATTTTCGATCCTGCTTGGCACAACCTGCTAGTCTCACTTTGGCCTAGGCTACTAAGCCTAGGCCCTACTCCTAGTATTTCTGACACTGACGTGACAGCTTCTTCGTGAGGAATTCAGCTGCCATGTCACCCGTCGGGCAGTAGGTTAGGTCAACCTTGCCCTTGTCAACTTCGTCCTTGACGAAGAAGTACCGCAGCGCGATGTGTTTGGTGCGGTTGACGAATCCAGGCTTGTTCGCGATCATGATCGCACTCTGATTGTCGCAGTGCAGACAAAAGTTCGTCGAGGCTGGAATTTTCGCCTCCTGCAGCAGCTCCTGAAGATAGAGGCCTTCGCGAACGGCTGCTGTTGTTGCGATGAATCCGGCTTCTGCCGACGACAGGGCAACCCGCTCCTGTTTCTGCGAATTCCAGGAGATGGGGCCGCTGGGCTCGAGGCGGAAGAGGAAGCCTGTCCTGGACCGTCGATTGTCGGGGTCAGCGGCATGATCAGCGTCCACGTAGCCGATGAGGTTGAAGGACGAGGTTGGGATAGTAGAGTAGCAGAGCCCAACATTGGGCGTGGAGATGAAGAATTGAAGTGCCCGCTGAAGGTCTAGCAGATTCTCTGCCGTTGGTTTGCGAGAGTACTGAGCCAACTGGCTCGCGATGTAGAAGAGATCGGGCCTGCATGTAACAGAGGCGAAGAGTAGGCATCCCAGCTGCTGCTGGTAGGTGTGAAGCCCAGCGGGGGACATGGCTTTGTTGTCAGGCTTGTGGTTGGGTCCTCGAGTGCGGTAAGGGGTGGAGAGTGGTGCAGGTGCAATGTTGAAGCGCTTGCTAAGTTCCTCTGCGTACTTGGCTGCTGAGAGGTGAATGGCTTCCGGCGAATAGGAGATGTTGAGCCCGAGAAACTGCTTCACGTCATGGTTGCAAGTGATGTTGACGCGCCCTGCGAGGTTCTTCTCGAACTGCTCAAGCAACTCGTTGCTTGACCCTGTGTAGAGGAGGTCGTCAACGTAGACCGTGAGTAGGATGTATTCGCCGCGGAAATCGCGGCGATACATCCCTGGATCGTGAGGCAACTGCTTGAACCCAATTTCAAGCAGTATGTTGTGCAGGTACTGCTGCCAGAGCCTCGGTGCCTGTTTGATCCCATAAAGGGATTTTCGAAGCTGGCAGACACGCGAATCCCCTTCGCCGTATGTGTGCGGCTGCTCCACGTAGATCACTGCATCCACTAACGCGTACAGGAACACGTTCTTCACATCGATTTGTCGGAGCGGGAGGTGTCTTGCGGCAGCGATGGCAAGGAGGATTCTGACAGAGGTGTGACGGCTGACCGGTGCAAATGTCTGGTCGAAGTCAATGCCGTGCCTCTGATCGTAATCGCGCACTACCCAGCGCGCCTTGAATCGCTTGATCGTGCCGTCGGCTGTGGTCTTCACGCGGAAGACCCATTTCCCGGAGAGAATCCTTCTCCCCTTGATTGCCGCTCGATCGACGAGCACCCAGGTGTCGCGGGATTCAAGTGCCTTAATTTCCGCATCCATCGCTTCGCGCCACTCCTTGCTGTGAGGTCCCGTGAGTGCTTGGCGCGGATTCTTCGGCTCGATGACACGTGGCGCCGTTGAGGTGGTAGTGTGGAGCCCGAGGAGTTGAAGTCCTGAAACTATGCTGTCGTGGCGGTGCTGTGGGATGACTTCCTGCACATCGTCATCGTCGCTTTCTGGTTCACGTGGTGCTGGCGGTGCTGCGCCTCCGCTGCTTCCGCTTCCGTCTCCGCCTGCTGCGCCTGCTTCGCCTCCAGGAGAATCGTCGTCGTCGTCGTCGTCGTTGCGATTGCCTCTTGTGAACTCGCCTCTGGGATCCTGCTCCAGAATGGCTGCTGCGGCTTCGTCCTCGGGTGAAGCGTAGCTGTGACCGTCGTTGGCGTAGACGCCGTTCGCGTCTGCCTGCTCGTCTTCGCGAAACTGCCGAAGGAAGAGCCGCTTGTAGAAGATGACATCGCGCGCGTTCTTGATCTTCTGGCTTAAGAGGTCCAGAATGAGCCATGCTTTGTGCTCGTGGCTGATGCCGAGATGAATCCCCCAACGCGCGCGGCTTGCAAACTTCCGGATAGTCGATGTTGGCGGGTGGTACTGCACCATGCATCCCCACACGCGGAGCATGGATGTGTCGCCCTTGGTCCTTGTCCACTTCACATGCGGCGATGAGTTGCCGGTGATGGCGGTGGTTGACAGTAGGTTGTGCACCCGCACGGCGTGGTGCATTGCGTAGGTCAAGTAGGTCGGCGGAAGCTTCGACTGCTTCATCAGCGCCCGCACCTTCGTCATGAGGGTGCGACTCGTCCGCTCAGCTACGCCCTGCTGCTGGTGTGCGTAGGGGAGGGAGATGTGGTGCTCGATTCCCTTCTGCGCGAGGTAGTCCTGCAGCTCCTTGCTCCTGAACTCCGCCGCGCCGTCAGATTGCCAGATCTTCAACTTCTCCCCAGATTGCCGATGCACGTGCGCCAGCCACAGGCGGAACACTTCGTATGCTCTGATGCGCGCTTCCACGTTTACGGCCCATACGTAGCGCGTTCCGGCATCGACGAAGGTGAGCGTGTATAGTTCATCGTTGATGCCGCAATGTCCCACGTTGAGGAAGTCGCTGTACACCTTTTCCAGTTTGGTGTAGCGGTTAGTTCCGGGATCTAGCAGGGGGAACGGCTGGTGGCTCAGCGCGGCCTCGAGGCAGACGGTGCAGTTGCGCGGATGTGTCGCGCCCCTTACTTCGGTGCCATCAGGACGCAGGAGTGCACCAGGCGCAAACACGCCGGCCTCGATGCAGTTCTTTAGTGTTACGCGCGAGGGGTGACCGAGGCGCTGGTGCCAGATGGCATCGTCGGCGCGGAATCCAGAGGTGCGCATGTAGCGCGCGTGTGCTTCTGCGGGATCCTTGTCGGGCGCTTGAGCAGGTGTCGCCGCTGCTTCTTCAGCCTCTTCTTCTTCGTGCGCCGTCGTCAGCATTAGCGCAAGAAATTCCCTGTCAATGATAGTGGAGAGGGGAATATTGGTTCCTGGGATAGTTCCCGGGAAGAAGGTTGGTTCGCGCGGCTCGGGGGCAGGCCCGTAGACGGTGCGTTGTGGAGTGGAAGGCTCATTCCCCCAGTCGATGGTGTCCCAGGGGTCACTCCCTGGTTGGATGTCAGGTGGGGGCAGTGTAAGTGCAGCGCGGCGCGGAGGGCGACCAAGAGGAACAACTGGAGGTTCGACCTCGATTTCTTCTGCTTCCCCCCTTTGGTCCTCGCGGGAAGCCCCCCAGCCTTCGCCGGAAGTGCCCCATCCGCTTGTTTCTCCGCCAGATGCGGCGCCCCATCCGCCAGTGTTGCCGCCGGTGACTGCTCCTCATCCGCCGGTGTTGCCGCCAGTTGCGGCTCCCCATCCGCCAGTGTCGCTCGTGCCCCAGCCGCCAACGCTTCCCCACCCTCCTTCATTGGAGGCGCTCTCCTCTTCGCCCCATCCGCTTCAGGCAAATGTGCCGCGCGATTCCGCAAGGCTCCGTTGGCGAAGCTCTTCTGCTTTCGGCGCGCCAGTTCCTCCTCTTGCACCACGGTAAGCTTCTTCGTAGAGTCGCGCTGGTGAGCATAGATCTCCAAAAATTTCTCCTTTGTGTAGGGTCGCGGGAATCCGTGTGCATCGAAGGTGCCGACGCCGACACCGCGCAGCATGCCGCGAAAATGTTATGATGCAGGTCCGGGGAGAGGAGTTTCCTCCGTTCCGAAAACAACGCGCGTGGCAGTCTCAAGCTCCAGGTGAGACAGTCCTTCTTCAGGCGGTGCTTCCCGCCCTGCTTCGGCGATGGTGGCGAGGCCAAGGCCGGCAATCGCGCTCGTTGATGCCGTGGGCGTATGGCAATCTCTGCAGATGTCGTCCGTACGCCATCAGGGACTCGTTGTAGTACCTTGCCTTGGCGTCGTCGGTGTCTTCGGCGGGTCCCGAGTAGCTCACGTCGAAATAGTGGAAGATCTGCGCGTTTTGCAGCAGCAGCTCCAGCTCGAAGCTCCACGTATAGAAGTCTCTGCCGTCAAAGCACACACTTGTCTTTATTTTTTATATGCTCAAAAACCTTGATTGCACAGAGAGAATTTCCTCTTCGCTGGGACGGGGAGTTTTGGGAGTTGCGCCATTGGTGTCCAGGGAGAAGGTATGCGGGGCGGTATTTTGGCCGTTCGAGGCCGGTTGAGTGGGTTGGGAAGATGTTCCCGCGTCGACATTCGGCAATGTTTGGAGTTGTTGCTCTAGGCTGGTGAGTCGCTGAAGCATCTGTGCGAGGGCGGCGGTTCCAATCGTCGTCGTTTCCTCGCTTGTCGCAGCCGGGTTGGTCTGCGCTTCAGCCGTCAGATTCGTCTGACCACCAGATCCTCCGGCCATTCTCGTATGCCGGACGCCACATTTCGTTCGCCGAAGATTTCGGAGGTGGCGGTGCGAAGGATTCCTGAGTCGCTCTCATACCATGTTGCGATCGGAAGTCGATCGTGCCTAGGATCACCTCAGGAAGGTTCGCACACGTCAGAGTAGTGGTGGTGGGCCCTTGACCTCAAAGGCAGAGCTGCTTAGGCAGACCACCAGACCCTCCTTTGGCACCACCGCCTTGGTCACCCCTCCGTGCAGCGCCTCCGTGGCATGCACTCCTGTGTCCTTGTCTCTGGTCTTCCTAGGGTTCTGCCTCCCCTCCCACCCTCGCATGCCCCTCCCTGCCGTCCCTGTGTCGAGGGGCGGCAGCGCGCCGCTCCTCACTCCTCCTCGTTTCCCCCGATGACTGCTCCCCTGCAGACTCTCCACATGGACGTGTGGGGCCCAGCCCGCGTCCGTGGACAGGGCCGCAAGCGATACTTTCTGCTGGTTGTTGACGACTACACGCGTTACACCACGGTCTTCCCCTTGCGCAGCAAGGGGGAAGTCCCTGATGTTTTGATCCATTGGATCCGCGCTGTCCGTCTCCAGCTCCGCGATCGGTTCCACGCGGACCTTCCAGTCCTGCGTCTGCACTCTGACAGAGGTGGTGAGTTTTCCTCCGACCTCTTGGGGGACTTTTGTTGTGGGGAGGGCATTCTCCAGTCGTTCACGCTTCCGGCCTCTCCGCAGCAGAATGGGGTTGCTGAGCGCCGCATTGGCTTAGTCATGGAGGTCGCTCGTACCTCCATGATCCATGCGGCTGCCCCCCATTTTCAGTGGCTGTTTGCGGTCCGGTACGCTGCGCATCAGCTCAACCTCTGGCCCCGTGTCTCCTTGCCGGAGACCTCGCCTACACTGCGTTGGACAGGGAAGGTTGGCGATGCGTCGGTGTTCCGGGTCTGGGGCTCCCGTGCCTTTGTCCGCGATACGTCCGCGGACAAGCTCTCCTCCCGCGCCATTCCTTGAGTCTACCTTGGCTTTCCCCCTGACGCGCCTGGCTGGCAGTTTTACCACCCCACCTCGCGCCGTGTCCTGCCCTCTCAGGACGTCACGTTTGACAAGTTGGCTCCCTTTTACCGTCTCTTCCCCTACCGCACTGCCCCTCTCCCCCCCCCGCCGCTCTTCCTCATACCAGGTCCTCCTCCGCTAGACCCCATCCCCCCCCAGGGTCCTGCTCCCTCAGGTGTGTCTCAGGTAGACGCTGTCGAGCCTGTCGAGGTCGCTGTCGACTCTTGTGCTGCTAGAGGTACTGTGTCTGGGGGTGCTGAGCGTGAGCGTGCGGAGCCTGGGGGTGCTGAGCCTGGGGTAGCTGAGTCTGAGGGTGCGGAGCCTGGGGGTGCTGAGCCTGAGCGTGCGGAGCCTGGGGGTGCTGAGCCTGGGGGTGCTGAGCCTGGGGGTGCTGAGCCTGGGGGTGCTGAGCCTGAGCGTGCTGAGCCTAGAGGTTCTACAGGTGCCTCGTCACGGCGGGAGCCTCTCTCTCCACCGCAGCTGCGCGAGTGGTTTGCTCGGCGCTGGAGCCTTCGGAGTGACGCTGCTGGAGATGGGGGGCCTGGAGCTGGAGGCCCTGGAGCTGGAGGCACTGGAGCTGCTGGTCCCGGAGGTGCTTGTACTGGAGGTACTGGAGCTGCTGGAGCTGGAGGTGCTGCAGGAGTTGGAGTTGGAGGCGCTGGAGCTGGAGCTGCTAGAGGTGCTGGAGCCGCTGGTCCCGGAGGTGCTCGTACTGGAGGTACTGGAGCTGCTGGAGCTGGAGTTGCTGCAGGAGTTGGAGCTGGAGGCGCTGGAGCTGGAGCTGCTGGAGGTGCTGGAGCCGCTGGTCCCGGAGGTGCTCGTACTGGAGGTACTGGAGCTGCTGGAGCCGGTGGTGCTGCAGGCGTTGGAGCTGGAGACCCTGGAGCTGGAGCTGCTCGAGGTGCTGGAGACGCTGGTCCCGGAGGTGCTCGTACTGGAGGTACTGGAGCTGCTGGAGCTAGTGGTGCTGCAGGCGTTGGAGCTGGAGACCCTGGAGCTGGAGACCCTGGAGCTGGAGGTGCTGGTGCTGTCGGTGCTGGTTCTGGAGGCACTGTGCGGCCGCGATCGTACTTCGTTCCACTGCTTCAGCAGGTTCTTGGTCTCCCGCCTTCTACTGGCCTTACTCCTCCCTTACTGTGTCCACCGCCTGACCAGTCGCAGCCGCAGTTACAGCCAGCCTCCCCACTGCCTGCTCCCTCTCCTTACACTGAGCTGACAGGAGGTCTTACAGAGCGTCGTGAGCCTGCGTCTCGTCCTGCGTCGCCTATTCGCGCTGTTCGCACTGGTCGTCGTGTTCCGCGTCAGCGTCCTCCTCCTGTCCCCGGCGCGCACCAGATGGCACTTCGTCCTTCCTCTGTTCCTCTGCGTGTCCCTCTGCCATCCCCTCCTGCGTCCTCTCTTCCTGACGTTCCTGACCCGCCGTCCGACCTTGCTCGCGCTGCCAGTCCTACTGTCACACGTCTTCTAGCCACTGTTGTCACTGACCCTTCGTTTGAGTCCACTGCTGTGTCTGCCCTAGTTGCTGAGCTTGTTGAATTTGCTGCCGCCTGTCGCCTCGACTACGCCGCCAGTCTTGTTGCTGAGTCTGAGTCTGTCTGTCCTCCGTCCGTCGGGGGTGAGTGTGCTCTTGGCACGGACGTCTTTGAGGACAGGCAGGAGGACTTTGAGTGTTTTGCAGCTGCTGTACCTCATCTCGTGTCCATGCTGATTGCACCCGAGGGAGACCCGGATGCACCAGACATCCCGACCCCGCGCTCTTACGCAGAGGCGATTACGGGTCCCTACTCCTCTCAGTGGCAGACAGCCATGGACGCAGAGATGGCATCTTGGAAGTCCACAGGCACTTACGTCGACGAGGTTCCCCCTCCTGGGCGAACATAGTCGATGGCATGTGGATTTTCAGGGTGAAGCGGCCGCCAGGTTCTCCGCCTGTCTTCAAGGCACGTTACGTTGCACGAGGCTTCAGTCAGCGACAGGGAGTTGACTTCTTTCAGACCTTCTCCCCTACCCCGAAGATGACCACTCTTCGGGTGCTGCTGCACGTCGCCGCTCAGCGTGACTACGAGCTTCACTCTCTTGACTTCAGCACAGCTTTCTTACAGGGCAGCCTGCACGAGGACATCTGGCTGCGCCGCCCACCTGGCTTCACTGGGTCGTTTCCTCCTGGTACCCAGTGGAGCCTCCGGCGGCCAGTCTACGGTCTCCGCCAGGCGCCTCGCGAGTGGTACGATACACTGAGGACGACGCTTGTGGCTCTTGGGTTTGCTCCTTCGACTGCTGACCTGTCGCTGTTTCTACGCACCGACACTTCGCTGCTGCCGTTCTACGTCCTTGTGTACGTCGACGACTTGGTCTTTGCCACTGCTGACACCGAGGGACTGGCCCTAGTGAAGTCGGAGCTGCAGAAGAGACACACGTGCACAGACCTGGGTGAGCTGCGTAGCTATCTTGGCTTGCAGATCACCCGGGACAGAGCACGGCGCACCATTACCTTGACTCAGTCACACATGGTGCACCAGGTCCTTCAGCGCTTCCGCTTCACGTACTCCTCGTCACAGTCCACTCCTCTGCCTACCGGTCACTCGCTCTCATCTCCACCTTCGGACGAGTATGTAGAGCCGAGTGGCCCGTATCCAGAGCTTGTGGGCTGCCTCATGTACCTGATGACCTGCACTCGACCTGACCTTGCTGTCAAACATCATACATGTGTATATTGTGTAGGCTATAGTGGGTTTAGCCTTAGGGGGTACAACATTGCTAGGGTTTCCTACTTGTATCACCCTGATGCCTAGTTCATTCATTCTCGTTCAGTTCTACATTCTAACATGGTATCCGACGCCTAGGTCAGGACCTAGGACCGACGTTGGTTAGGGCCCACCGTTCCGCCGTGCCCTTGCGCGACCGTGTCTGATAGTACCTCGCGCCGTCGTGCGCCCCTACCCGCGCCGTCGAGTGCCCCTTCTAGCGCCGTCGTGCGCCCTGTTGCTAGTTGCGCGCTGCCCACTAGCCTCAGACGCAGCCCCTCGCGGCCCCGTGCAGCCCCGTGTGCCGTCCGCCTGCCTACCCGCGCCGTCGAGCGCCTGCCTACCCGCGCCCTCGAGCGCCTGCCTACTCGCGCCCTTGAGCGCCTGCCTACCCGCGCCCTCGAGCGCCACCCTGCCGCCCTGCCCTTCAGGCCGCGCGCGGGCCTGCTCTGCACCCGCGCAGCCGCCCCTGGACCCCGAGGCGCGGCCCCTGGACCCCGCGACGCGTCGCCCTACTCGTCGCGACGCCTCTGCGGGACCCGGGCGTCGCCCCTGCCTCGTCGCGACGCCCCTACGGGACCCGCGCGTCGCCCCTGCCTCGTCGCGACGCCTCTGCGGGACCCGCGCGTCGCCCCTGCCTCGTCGCGACGACCCTGCGGGACCCGCGCGTCGCCCCCGCCTCGTCGCGACGCTTCTGCGGGACCCGCGCGCGTCGCCCCTGCCTCGTTGCGACGCCCTCGCGCGACCCGCGCGTCGCCACTGGGACCAGCGCGGAGTCGCCCCTGCTCGCCGCGGCGCCCTGCCCTACCCCGCGCCCGCCCTTGGGACGGCCGCCCCTGGCCTCTGGAGCAGCCGCCACTGCAGCAGCCGCCCCTGGCCCCTGGAGCAGCCGCACCTACAGCCGCCCCTGGACCCTGGAGCAGCCGCACCTACAGCCGCCCCTGGACCCTGGAGCAGCCGCCCCTGCAGCAGCCGCCCCTGGCCACCTGGAGCAGCCGCCACTGCAGGAGCCGCCCCTGGCCCCTGGAGCAGCCGCCCCTGCAGCAGCCGCCCCTGGCCCCTGGAGCAGGTGCCGTCGCGGCCCGGCCCCGCCCTGCAGCAGCTGCCGCGGAGCTCCCTGCCGCGGCCCGGCCCCGCCCTGCAGCTGTAGCGGCCCCGCTGTCGCCACCGTCTTGCGCCTGCCCTTCCTACCACTGGTGAGCACTGCCCTGCCCGCGTTGCTACCGCTGCTACTGCTGCTACTGCATTTTACTGCTCCCACTGCTACTGCTCCTGCTGCTACTGCTGTTACTGCCGCTACTGCTGCTACTGCTGCTCCTGGCGTGGCCAGATGCAGCTCCAGGGCCGTGCGCGTGAGTCCCTCACGCCCCAGCAGCTTCGTGAGTGGTACACTAGTTGGGGCTGTCGGGGTGCCCGTAGTGGGAGTTGCTCTGGAGTGGGTAGTTTGGGAGCTTCTGGAAGTGGACAGGTGCAGCTGCAGCGTCGTCCCCGCGAGGCTCTTTCGCCCCAGCAGCTTCGTGAGTGGTACGCTAGTTGGGGCTGTTGGGGTGGCCGTAGTGGGAGTCGCTCTGGAGTGGGTCGTTCGGGAGCTTCTGGTAGTGGCCAGGTGCAGATGCAGCGTCGTCCCCGCGAGGCTCTTTCGCCCCAGCAGCTTCGTGAGTGGTACGCTCAGAGTAGCGGGTCACTGAGTCCTGCTCGCTGCCCGTACGTCATTCGCACAGGTGTCCGGACTGGTCAGCCTTGCGGGACACCTAGTCACACAGAGTCCCGCTGCTTCGCCCGTCTGAGCGACGCTTGGCGTACAGAGTTTGGCGACGATGCTGAGCTCCCCTCCTGGCTGGAGCTGCTTAGGCAGAGGGTAGATATCTTTGCTCTTGACTATGATGCTCTCCTCACTGCCATGTATGCATTGTCTACTAGTGCTGAGGGTGCCTGTCACCTGAGTGTGCCGCCTGACCCCGGTATCCAGTCTGCTGCTCTAGATACTGGTGAGGCTGCCGCACTAGGTGCTCGTGTGTCTGTTGCCTCAGGTGCTGGTGAGGCTGCCGCTCTAGGTGCTAGTGTGTCTGTTGCCCCAGGTGCTGGTGAGGCTGCTGCTCTAGGTACTCGTGAGTCTGCGCCCTCTGGTACTGCGTCTACTGAGGCACTGCACACCTTCACACTGGACTCAGGTGCTTCCCGCTGTTTCTTTCGTGACCGCACTGCCCTTGAGCAGCTTGCTCGGCCGGTTGCAGTCTCCCTTGCTGACCCCTCTGGGGGTCCGGTCATTGCGACCTCCTCCAATGTCCTCCCTTGTCCTGCGGTCCCGTCGGGCACACTGTCAGGTCTCTACCTCCCCTCGTTCTCTACGAACTTGGTGGCGGGTCGTGCGCTCCAGGATGGGGGTGTCCACCAGTTCACCCCTGCCTACGAGCGCGTGACACACTGCACGTGTGCTCGGACGGGTCGCCACCTAGCTACCTTCACTCGGCAGCCTGGGTCGGACCTGTACACACTGACCACTGAGTCCCCTCAGGTAGCTGCGTCTGCGTCTGCGTCAGGTTAGCTGTCGGCCCCCTGCTTGTGAGGATCTAGGATCGAGCTCAGAAAAGTGGGTTTGAATTGAATGATTCACCTGGGTACAACACGAGGCTATATATAGGCTCGACACAAGGCAGGTAACCCAGGTGTTACGCGAATGTTCTGAGGGTCACGAAGCGTCCCGAACAGAACCTTCCCGAACTCAGTAGAAAGCAATTCGGTGGAAACCGAATAGGCTTGAGTTCGGTACACGTAACCTGGTTCGGTGCTATAACTATAATAACATATAGGAATGCACCTAACCTAGGAAATCAAGCATATCTATGCATGATAAAATAAACCCAAGCTAGATATAGCATAATAAAGTCCAGGCAAGCTAGCAAAGCCAGCATAAGCCGTCGTACTCTCACACTGCTCGTGTCGCTCCCTGGCGCACGAGACCGTCCTCTGGCACCACCGCCTTGGTCACCCGTCAGTGCAGCGCCTTCGTGGCATGCACTCCCGGTACCTTGTCTCTGGTCTTCCCAGGGTTCTCCCTCCCCTCCCACCCTCGCCTGCTCCTCCCTGTCTTCCCTGTGTCGAGGGGCGGCAGCGCGCCGCTCCTCACTCCTCCTCGTTTCCCCCGACGACTGCTCCCCTGCAGACCCTCCACATGGACATGTGGGGCCCAGCCCGCGTCCGTGGACAGGGTCACAAGAGGTACTTCCTGATCGTTGTTGACGACTACTCGCGCTACACCACGGTCTTCCCCTTGCGCACCAAGGGTGAAGTCCCTGATGTTTTGATCCCTTGGATCCGTGCTGCCCGTCTCCAGCTCAGCGAGAGGTTCCACTCGGACTTTCCTGTCCTGCGTCTACACTCTGACAGAGGTGGGGAGTTTTCCTCCGACCTCTTGAGGGCCTTCTGTCAGGGGGAGGGCATTGAGCAGTCGTTCACGTTTCCGGCCTCTCCACAGCAGAATGGGGTTGCTGAGCGCCGCATTGGCTTGGTCATGGAGGTCGCTCGTACCTCCTTGATCCATGCGGCTGCCCCCCACTTTCTGTGGCCGTTTGCGGTCCGATACGCTGCGCATCAGCTCAACCTCTGGCCCCGTGTCTCCGTTCCGGAGACTTCGCCGACACTGCGTTGGACGGGAAAGGTTGGCGATGCGTCGGTGTTCCGGGTCTGGGGATCTCGTGCTTTTGTCCGCGATACGTCCGCGGACAAGCTCTCCTCCCGCGCTGTTCCTTGTGTCTTCCTTGGCTTTGTCCCGGACGCATCTGGTTGGCAGTTTTACCACGCCACCTCGCGCCGTGTCCTGCCCTCTCAAGACGTCACTTTCGACGAGTCGGTCCCCTACTACCGCCTCTTCCCCTACCGCACTGCCCCGCTCCCCCCCCCGCCTCTCTTCCTCGCACCAGGTGCTGCTGTGGTAGACCCCCTCCCCCCTCAGGGTGCCGCTCCCTCAGGTGTGTCCCAGGTAGACCCGGTTGAGCCTGTCGAGGTAGCTGTCGACTCTCGTCCTGCTAGGGGTGCTGAGCCTGGGGGTGCGGAGCCTGGGGGTGCTGAGCCTGGGGGTGCGGAGCCTGGGGGTGCTGAGCCTGGGGGTGCGGAGCCTGGGGGTGCTGAGCCTGAGCGTGCGGAGCCAGGGGGTGCTGAGTCTGGGGGTGCTGAGCCTGGGGGTGCAGAGCCTGAGAGTGCTACGTCTGAGGGTACTGAGCCTGGGGGTGCTGCGACTGACCTTGCTGCGCCTGGAGGCGCTCCCTCTTCCCAGCAGCTGCGTGAGTGGTACTCGCGGTACTGCAGCCTCAGGAGGGGCGCTTCTGGGGCTAGGGGTGCTGCTGGAGCTGGTGCTCGTGGTTCCCCGCCTAGGCGGGAGCCGCCCTCTCCCCAGCGGCTCCGAGAGTGGTACGCTCGGCGCTGCAGTCTCCGGAGTGGTGCTGCTGGTGCCGCCGACCCTGGAGTTGGAGCTGCTGCTGGTGCTGAGGACCCTGGAGCTGGAGCCGCTGCTGGTGCCGCGGACCCTGGAGCTGGAGCTGCGGCTGGTGCCGCGGACCCTGGAGCTGGAGCTGGTGCTGGTGCTGGTGCTGGTGCTGCTGGAGCAGGAGCTGCTGGTGGTGCTGCTGGAGGTGCTGCTGGAGCTGGAGCTGCTGGAGACGCTACTGGTGCTGGAGCTGCTGGAGGCGCTGCTGGTGCTGGAGCTACTAGAGGTACTGCTGGTGCTGGAGCTGCTAGAGCCGGTGGTTCTGGAGGTGCTCGTACTGGAGGTACTGGATCTGCTGCGGGGGTTGGAGCTGGAGGTACTGGAGCTGCTGGGGTTGCTGGTGGTGCTGTGGGAGTTGGTGCTGGAGACCCTGGGGCTGAGGGTGCTGGTGCTGTCTCTGCTGGTTCAGGAGGTGCTGAGCGGCCGCGGCCGTACTACGTTCCGCTCCTTCAGCAGGTTCTTGGCCTCTCGCCCTCCACTGGTCCTTCTCCTCCCCTACTGAGTCCACCACCTGTCCAGTCGCAGTCACAGTTACCGCTTGCCTCTCCACTGCCTGGTCCTTCTCCCTACGCTGGGCCGACTAGAGGTCTTACGGAGCGTCGTGAGCCTGAGTCGCGTCCTGCGTCGCCTGAGTCTCGTCCTGAGTCACCTGAGTCTCGTCCAGAGTCGCCTGTCCGCACTGTCCACACTGGTCGTCGTGCTCCGCGTCAGCGTCCTCCTCCTGTACTTGGCACTCACTATATGACTCTGCGTCCTTCCACTGCTCCACAGCGTGTCCCTCTGCCGTCTCCTCCTGCGTCCTCTCTTCCTTACGTTGCTGACCCGCCGTCACACCTTGCTCGTGCTGCCAGTCCTACTGTCACGCGTCTTCTCGCTACTGTTGTCACTGACCCTTCCTTTGAGTCCACTGCTGCGTCTGCTCTACCTGCTGAGCTTGTTGACTTTGCTGCCGCCTGTCGTCTAGACTACGCCGCTAGCCTTGTTGCTGAGTCTGAGTCTGTCTGTCCTCCGTCCGTCGGGGGTGAGTGTGCTCTTGGCACGGACGTCCTTGAGGACAGACAGGAGGAGTTTTGAGTGCTTTGCCGCTGCTTTACCTCATCTCGTGTCCATGCTGATTGCCCCTGAGGGAGACCCGGATGCACCAGACATCCCGACCCCGCGCTCTTACGCAGAGGCGATAGAGGGTCCCTACTCCTCTCAGTGGCAGACAGCCATGGACGCAGAGATGGCTTCTTGGAAGTCCACAGGCACCTACGTCGACGAGGTTCCCCCACCTGGGGCGAACATCGTCAGTGGCATGTGGATTTTCAGGGTGAAGCGGCCGCCGGGTTCTCCGCCTGTCTTCAAGGCGCGTTACGTTGCACGAGGCTTCAGTCAGCGAGAGGGAGTTGACTTCTTCCAGACCTTCTCCCCGACCCCGAAGATGACCACTCTTCGGGTTCTGCTGCACGTCGCCGCTCAGCGTGACTACGAGCTCCACTCTCTTGACTTCAGCACTGCTTTCCTACAGGGCAGCCTGCACGAGGAGATCTGGCTGCGCCGCCCACCTGGCTTCACTGGGTCGTTCCCTGCTGGTACCCAGTGGAGCCCCCGGCGGCCAGTCTACGGTCTCCGCCAGGCACCCCGTGAGTGGCACGACACACTGAGGACTACTCTTGCTGCTCTTGGGTTTGCTCCTTCTACTGCTGACCCGTCGCTGTTTCTACGCACCGACACCACTCTGCCGCCGTTCTACGTTCTCGTGTACGTAGACGACTTGGTCTTTGCTACTGCTGACACTGAGGCACTCGCCCACGTGAAGTCGGAGCTGCAGAAGAGACACACGTGCATAGACCTGGGTGAGCTGACAAGCTATCTTGGCTTGCGGATCACCCGGGACAGAGCACAGCGCACCATCACCTTGACTCAGTCACACATGGTGCAGCAGGTCCTTCAGCGCTTCCGCTTCACGTACTCCTCGCCTCAGTCCACTCCTCTGCCTACCGGTCACTCGCTCTCAGCTCTGCCTTCGGATGAGTCCGTAGAGCCGAGTGGCCCGTATCCAGAGCTTGTGGGCTGCCTCATGTACCTGATGACCTGCACTCGACCTGACCTTGCATACCCTCTTAGCATCCTAGCACGCTATGTCGCTCCTGGCCGTCACCGAAAGGAGCACATGGATGCCGCTAAGAGGGTGTTGCGCTACTTGTGCAGTACGTCGGGCATGGGGCTTGTGCTTGGAGGACGGAGCGACGTTGTCCTCACTGGGCACTCAGACGCTTCTTGGGTTGACGACCAGGCTACGCAGCGGTCGTCTCAGGGTTACACCTTCAGCCTTGGCTCTGGTTCAGTTTCTTGGCGTTCTACACGCTCGTCTTCAGTTCTCAGCTCCAGTTGTGAGGCTGAGATCTACGCCACAGCCATGGCTGCACAGGAGTTACGCTGGCTCACCTACCTGCTGACCGACCTGGGAGAGCGGCCTCGTTCTCCTCCAGTGCTGTACGTCGACAACAAGGCCGCCATTGCCTTGTGTCAGGAGCACAGACTGGAGCACAGAACGAAGCACATCGCTCTGCGCTACTTCCTTGCTCGAGAGCTGCAGCAGCATGGTCAGCTTCGTCTTGCTTACGTGGCCACTCGGGCCAACACTGCTGATGTGTTCACCAAGGCGCTTCAGCCTTGTGATCATCAGCGTTTCTGTACTGTTCTAGGCCTTGTGCCTACTGTGCCTCACTTGCTTACTTCTTGACTCTGCTTGTACTGTGATCTCTATATATGTATACCTGCATGCTTACACTTGCTAGGTTGTGATCACTGTACCTCTTGTTATATTATCAAACTGCATGTGAACTGGTCTTGTGATCGCTTGCTTGTGCTCAGAATTTGTGTGGTTTCCTTGAGATCCACCCTGAGCTTGCTTTGCTTTGCTTTGTTTTGACTGGTCTTGTGACCATCTGGTTGTCTCCCACTTAGCCTATGGGGGTGTGTCAAACATCATACATGTGTATATTGTGTAGGCTATAGTGGGTTTAGCCTTAGGGGGTACAACATTGCTAGGGTTTCCTACTTGTATCACCCTGATGCCTAGTTCATTCATTCTTGTTCAGTTCTACATTCTAACACTTGCCTACCCTCTTAGCATCCTGGCACGCTACGTTGCGCCCGGGAGACACCGACCAGAGCACTGGGAGGCCGCTAAGAGGGTGTTGCGCTACTTGTGCAGTACGTCGTGCATGGGGCTCGTGCTTGGAGGACGGGGTCGAGTTGTCCTCACTGGACACGCAGACGCCTCTTGGGTTGACGACTTGGCTACGCAGCGGTCGTCACAGGGTTACACTTTCAGCCTTGGCTCCGGCTCTGTTTCTTGGCGGTCTACCCGCTCGTCTTCTGTTCTCAGTTCCAGTTGTGAGGCTGAGATCTACGCAGGGGCCATGGCTGCACAGGAGTTATGCTGGCTCACCTACCTGCTGATCGACTTGGGAGAGCCGCCTCGTTCTCCTCCAGTTCTGTACGTCGACAACAAGGCCATGATTGCCTTGTGTCAGGAGCACAGACTGGAGCACAGGACGAAGCACATCGCTCTGCGTTACTTCCTTGCTCGATTGTTGCAGCATCGTGGTCAGCTTCGTCTTGCTTACGTGGCCTCTCGGGCCAACACTGCTGATATCTTCACCAAGGCACTTCAGCCTTGTGATCATCAGCCTTTCTGTACTGTTCTAGGCCTTGTGCCTACTTGGCCTCACTTGCTCACTTCTTGACTTTGCTTGTACTGTGATCTATATACGTATACCTGCATGCTTACACTTGCTAGGTGTTGATCACTGTACTGTTTGTTCTCCATTATATAACTCTGCATGTGAACTGGCCTTGTGGCCATTTGCTTGTGCTCAGAGTGTGTGGTGTCTTCGTGATCCACCCTGAGCTTGCTTTGCTTTTCTTGACTGGTCTTGTGACCTCTTGTTCTCCCCCACTTTGCCTATGGGGGTGTGTCAAACTTATATCTTGCATGTTATGTAGGCTGTAGTGGGGTAGCCCATATAGGGTACAACCCAATTAGGGTTAGTACTTGTACCCACCTTGCTGCTAGTTCATCCATTCCTGTTCCTAAGATTCTGACAAAACCGCCCCGCAAACCTTCTCCCTCTACACAAACGTTTCAACACCAAAATCCGCCGCCGCACTCTACGCCGCGGAGTCCAACAGAGCAGCGGCGGGGGCTACCGCGGCGCCAGCCCTCGCAGCGCCGGAGTCGACGCTTGCTCCCGTAGTAACGTGCGACGACGCCCCTGTAGATCGTTTGATCGAGTCCAGAGCCGCGCCTGACCCGTGTGCTGCGCTGACGCCAGAACTGAAGTGCACTGCCGGAGAGTTGGGGAACAAGACTGGAGCGCAAGGATTTGCGGCTCCTTCTCTCTTCCGCGCGTGCCACTCGACGTTCCTGTTCAGGTACCGCTGCTATTCATATGAAGATTTTGCTTTTTTTTTCTCATCCACGCGTCGTCCATGTGACGATGCAACCCTCTCAGCTCAGTCCAAGATCCCAAACATCTCAAAATTTTGCACGAGCACCGTGTTTGACAAAGCCGGGTTTGTTTGCGATGTTGATCGCGCTTTTGTTGTCATTGTGAGGTTTGAAATTCGTGGATGCAGCATTTTTCGTCTCACGAAGCAGTTCTTAAAGGTAGAGTCATTCGCGAGGTGCTGACGTGGTTGCGATGAACTCGGCTTCACCGGGGGAGAGCGCCACCTTCTTGTTTCAGGAGATTGGTTCAGCGGGCTCGAACTAGAAGAGGAAGCCATTTCGTGACTGTAGATTGGTCGGATCCGCTGCGTGAGCCCACGTAGCCGACAATGCTGAATGTTCGAGTCCTGATTCATGAAAAGGTGAGGCCAATGTGCGGTGTGGAGACGAAGTACTGCAAAGCCTGCTGAAGATCCAGCATGTTCTCCCCTTCAGGTCGCTTGGAGTATTGAGTAAGCTGGCTGGCGATGTAGGAGAGATCGGGCCTGCAGATGACCGTAGCGAAGAGAAAATATCCCAGCTGCTGTTGGTAGAGTTCGTGTTCGGCTGGGTTGAGAGGTGTGGTGTCGGTTATGTATGGTGTTGCGGGTGTGCGGTAAGGGGTTGAGATGGATGCTTGTGTAATGTTGAATTCAGTGGCGTATGTGTCCGCATATTTGGAGGCGGACAGGTGAATGGCTTATGTTGAGTCCCTGAACTGAGTGATCGTGTGCTTGCTGGTGATGTCCACACGGTTGCTGATGTTTTTCTCGAGATGATCGAATAGATCGCTGCTTGTACCCATGTATAGCAGGTCACCACATAAACCGTGAGGTGTGCGTAATCGCTGCGGAAGTGAAGGCGATACATGCCGGGTCGTGAGGAAGCTGGACGAAGCCGGTGCCAAAGAGAACCCGATGTAGATACTGCTGCCAAAGCCGTGGTGCCTGTTTCATGCCATACAGGGATTTCTTGAGTTGACACACTCGGTTATTGCCGTCGCCTTAGGTGTGAGGTTATTCGACGAAGATGAGTGTGTCAACCCGTCCACAGAGGAAGGCGTTTTTTATATCTATCTGGTGTATGGGAAGATGTTTTGCGGCGACAATGACAAGAAGGATTAAGACAGAAGTGTGTCGGCTGACCAGAGCGAATGTTTGGTCAAAGACAAGTCTATTTCGTTGGTCAAAGCCATGGACGACCCAATCTGCCTTGAAGCGTTCAATGTTCCTGTAGGCGGCAGTTTTGACGCGGAAGACCCATTTCCCTAAAAGGACTCGTCTCCCCTTCAGTGCGACGAGATCGACGAGCACCCAAGTGTCCCTTGCTTCTAGCGCCTTGACGTGCGCCATTCGTTTTAATAAGGGCAAGAGAGGGCTTGACACCAGGGTTTTGGGTTTGATGGCGACAAGTGCGGGTTTTACGGCGGTGTGAAGGCCGATCAGTTGAAGGCCGAGAGGATGGGACTGTGTTACTGCCCGCTGGTAACTTCCACAACGTTGTCGCCAGAGACGACTTCGCGAGATAGGGTGACTGAGCAAGGTGTCACGCGAGGGACCGAGGGGTGCGCCATCCTCGTCTTCGTCCGCACCGTCCCATGGGGTAATTGTTTGCCAGTTCCGCTGCGTCTTCATCTTCGGGAGTTGCGTAGCTGTGTGGGGGAGTGGGGTAGCTTGCCACGCGGTTAGATATGCCATCTAGCTGTCGCTTGTCATCGAACCAATCGCTTATGAATTGGGACATGGTGAATGCTTAGTTAAAGAGCACAACCCTAGAAGCAACGACTTTAGATGTCTCAAAGTCGAGAATGTTCCAGGCGTGATGCTCAAAGCTGATCTCCAAATGTACCTCCCCACCGTGCGTGTCGTTTGAACTTCCCGGTGAGTGCAGTTACGAGTCGGTATTCCACCATGTTGTCCCACAACGCGGAGCATAGAGGGGTCGCCCTTGTCGCTGGTGAATAGCAAACCCTGACCGTTTCTACCCGCTAGCACGCCAGTGCGGTTTATAACGCAACGAGCTGATCTCGTGGGGCTCAAGTATGAGCGTCCTAGAAAGGAGCCGGCAACTGTACGAAAACTTGTTCATAACGCGAATGGTTTCGACGTGTCTTGAATCTTGCACCCACACCAACTCCAACATCATTAGCCACCGTGATACGCTCGCCGTCTTAAAACGAAATCATGGGACACCGCTCGATCTCAACCACCAATGTTGCCGGGAGAGAAGGAAACAAAGTACATTGTACAACACACGTAAAGATACGCTGGTGCGCGTGCGCTACCGTTGCGATAGCGTCATGGTTGAGCTGAGTGCGACATCGATGCAAAGCCTGAGGGTCAAGATGCAACGCAACATCCTTAATGTTTCGATGTGAGTCAATGGTTGATACGACAACCCAATTATGCTTTTTTACTATATGCATCATATTCAACGTCAATTAGGTCACACAGTGTCCATCGAAACTTGATCCATCGTGACTGCGGTTGACTGGTGGCGCGCTATTGTCACCGTGCTAATAGAATACAAGCCACTGCCGCAAGAAGGAGGACCATCGCGCCCTACACTTTCATGGCAACCTCATTATGTGTATTCATTACTGTACACAAGACATGTGGTTCGATGATCTGCACTGGCGTTTCGAGCCAATTCTTGCATCATTTTGGGCTCTCAAGCTGCCTACTTGGCGTTAGCTTGGGTCAGTTAAAGATTATACTAGCACGCATTAGATATTTAAATGAGTTTGTGTGGACCTACAATAGGCATCAACATATGGACCTTATATAAAAGTTGGAAACTCGTGGATCCATAAAATGGGTGAGAATCGGGGGAGAAGGCCCTAGGTATAAATGAGGAAAAATGGGGGAAGGTGAAAGAGGGGTATGTGGAAGGGGAAACGGAAGATTCAGTTGGTGGTGTAACGCGGACACTTAGGACAAGAAGGCTTGTTGAAAGAACATATTATAATTGTCAGAGGTCCACTGGTGATCCCCGATTGATTCTACAGAAGGGTTACAGGCTCGTTGTCTTGGGGGATTATGGGCGCACTGACCCGCTACTTAACAAGCCCTTTTATCCCAATGGTCTAGTGGTTGGGATTCTGACATGGTATCAGAGCGAAGATCTTGGGTTTGAATCCCAGTGTGTGCACTTCGGGCATCCCAGTGCGGGGGGGTGTCAGAGGTCCAATGGTGATCCTCGATTGATCCTAGGGAAAGGGTTACAGGCTCGTTGTCCTGGGGGTTATGGGCGCACTGACCCACTACTTAACAAGCTCTTTTATCCCAATGGTCTAGTGGTTGGGATTCTGACAATAATATATAACAAAAAGTTTTTCCAGTGTTAATATGAAATGAGAAGGAATGGGATGTTAATGCAGCCCAAGCAACACCCACTTGGGATTTACTATGTGGGTGGAATATGGATAAAAAGAAAGATCAGTAAGCCTGATGGGAAGAGGGCCTACACTGGCCCTCTGGAATGTCTAATCGAGGTTCAAAATTTGTCAAGACCCACCCATACCTAGTATGCGACTCGACAAAAGCAAGGCACCTTGGTTCGATTTTGCAGCTGCGGTCCCAGCCCCAACCCAGTTCCCCTTTCCCCAGGTCTGCCAAGGGCCGAAGCGAGGGCATTTTTACAGGTCTCGAGATTTGGTGAATGCGGCCCGGAGCTTCGCGTTTGCAGTTGCGCCCCTGCTTCCCGTCGACCAATCGGAGCACTTTCCCAGCCCCGAATTCGCCCCTGAATAGTCGCATTGCCTCGCCAAATCGCATGCGCCCGCTAATTTGCAAACAAGGTCTCGAAGTTGCAGTGTCGTGCGTCGCATCCCCAGCTACAGTGCAGTGGTCACGTCGTTCAAACCCCACCCAAACAGTCGTTCAGTTTTTTTTACGGTGAACTTCGGCCAACCGAAATTGCCCGGGGCAGACGACAGCACGCGATGCACTTGCCGGCTGATCATCGACAAAACGAACGACAATTGCGAGCTTTGCGAGCCAACCACCACTACCATTCCTGCCATCCGAGCACCATCGCCCTCCCATGTGATTGCATGCAGATCTAAACGCTCGCCAGGAGAGTCTGCGACGAAGGCAAAATCTTGAAATCGAATTTTACATTCCCGCCAACCAAACCCCGATTTCTTCAATGGGAAAATCGAGGCCATCCCGCGCCGCAATTCGCCCTTCGAACGTTGGAAATGTCATTTCGACCATGCGTCTGCACAAGCTCACTGACTGATCAGTGCGTCAGGAACTCGGCAATATTTTTTCTGGTCGTGTTAGCCTAGGAAGCCCTGGTTACGAAGAGGAAGCTAGGAATAGCTCGTCAAGCTGTACTGCACTTGCGGAAGCACATCCACTAGACATAGAACAGCACGGCACCGTGGTACACGAGGCGAAGCTTCATCGCGTTGACTGAAGGAACCGAAGGGACACGTGAAAACAGCTAGTGGTTCTGGAATCAAGCGAGCTCATGGTTCGGCCCAATGTCTCCGCTGCAGCTCCCGCAGCTGCCAGGAGTTTCGTCAGGGAAATCTAGCGGCACCCAAACTCGTCACGCCGAAACCAAGGAGGAGATAGCGGCCGTCGGTCCTCCTGACGAGCCGTCGCTATCCGATCTGCTCACGAAGCGAAAGCGAGTCAACCCCCAGCCCGACGCTGCTAACTGCGCGCAAACTAGTAGTTACCATAGCCCGCCGCCGTCCTTTCGTTATGACGAACCCAGATGCATTAGCGGATCTGCTCTTAGTGAAGCGCCGGCGTGTTTGAAAGAACCGTCTCACGCGCCGACTGACGCTAACGTGCTGACCAGCCGCGGACAACCGAGTTCCACCAGCAGCCATGTCGCGGTCGCCATCTCTTGTCTATCTGCGCATCAGGATAGCGCTGGAGGTTCGGCGTCCGCCAGAACGTGTCTGTCTGCAGTAATGGCTGCAGAAGGTGAAGACCTTGCGAAGGCTTCCGCTCGTCCTGGCTTATCGAATGGCGGAAGCTTCGTGGCTCCCGCGACCTGCTGCGGAGAGGAAGCAACAGGCGCAAGCAGAGCCGCGGAAGCAGCAGGAACGGCCGCGGAGGACGCAGCGGGAATGGCAGCGGGAGAAGCAGCAGGAGCGCCCGACGCTATCGGTGCGTCGACCCCGCCGCGTGAGGCCAACCCGGCCAGTCCGTCGTATGCGCTCCGCGCGAGCCTCTCCGCGCCCCCGCGCGTGACGAGCAAGAAGCCGCCCGACAGCATGCCGCTGCTGCGCCTACCGCTGGGCCTGTCACCGTCCGCTTGGTCGCAGGGCTCTGCAGCGAAACGCCAGCTTGGGCGAGATGACACGAGGCGAGATGACACGGGAGATGACACGCGGCGAGTTCACACGCGGCTGGATTTGAGTATGCAGGGACTAAGCTATCAAGAGGGAGGGGGATCGGACGGCTCAGATGGTCCTTGCTGGAAGAAGCGCGCCGTTGGGGATGTTTCGCCGGGCGTACCCGCTGTAGCATTGTCCTCGGGTATACCGTCCTCGGGTGCACCGCCCTCGGGTGCTCCATCCCCGGTACTATCTGTTCCGACTCCAACAGCCGTCGCGTCAACTTATGTCGCCTCCCCATCCTCTTCCTCCGCCTCTCCGCTCCGCCTTCCCTCTCCGCTCCGCCTCCCCTCCCCCCTCCGCCTCAACTCCCCTCTGCGCTTCTCCCGCCGATCTTCCCCAGCGCTTGCGCCGGTTTCTGGCGCTCACGCCCTCCCAGTCCCCCCGGGAACCCCGAATAACGGCGCGCCACCTTTCCATTCACGACCTTCAAACTCCCCCCTTGGATTGTCGCTTCCCCTCACCAGCACCGCCCCCAGCCCTCAAGCTGCACGGGCGCACGATCCGCTTCCGCCGCTGTCCCTTCCGCCCCCCGCTGCCCCGTTCCCCTCCCCACAACCTTCCCCAGCGCCGACTCCCGACGGCGGGTGGGGGGGGACTGTTGGCGCAAGTCCGCGCAACCCTTCGCAGCAGGGGGGGTTGAAAGAACCCGCCAATTCTCCCCATTACCGCGGGGTGCGGCTGCGCCCATGGGGAAAATGGGCGGCGGAGATTCGCGACACCGCCAACAGCGCGCGCCTGTGGCTGGGCACGTTCCCCACAGCGGAAACGGCGGCGCTGGCATATGACGTGGCAGCGATGGCGATTCGGGGAAACAAGGCGAAGCTTAATATGGAGCAGCACAGAGAGCTGGCGAGCGAAGTTCGCGATCTGGTGAGAACGCTGAAAGCGGCGGCAAAGGCGGCGCAGGATGCGGCGGCGGCGCGCGCGTATGCGGAGGCGATGGCGGATGCTGGCGGAGAGGAGGGGAAGCCGCCAGGGCTGAAGAGCGAAACCGCGACAGGGAACGGCGAGGATCGAGCAGCGAATGGCGATACGTTGAGTGAACGGCTGAGAACGGTCAGGGATGGTGACATTGGTTTAGAGGCATCTCAAAACGAGGGGGGCGGGAGCGAGAAGTCGGCGGGTCGGGAAGGCGCGAAATATGCGGCCGTGGCGGACGGTACAGGCGGAACGCGCAGCGCGCAAGGAAAAGACCAGATGACGGAACCGGGAAACGGGCAAGGAAACGGGCAGGGAAACGGGCAGGCGAACGGGCAGGAGAACGGGCTGGCAAACGGGCAGCTCCCAATGCTGCGACAGGCCCCGCCACAGGCGCCGCTTCTCCACGTGGTGATGGGGAAGGTGGTTACCACCATGGTGGATAAGTATGGCGGGGCGATGGGGAACTGGGCCAGGGGCGTTGGCGCTAATCAGGGGGCGCTGGGGAGCGGGGGAACCGGGGGAGGCGGAGGAAGCAGCGGGGGAAGCGGGGGAAGTGGAGCTCTTGAGGGTATTGGGGCAATGGGGGGAGTTGGGGGAGGTGGGGCGAATGGGGGAAATTGGGGGAATGGGGAGATAAAAATGGGTGCAGTGGGAGGGGGTGCTGTGAGTGCGGATAAGGGAGGGGTTGGAGGGAACGCGGGGCAGCAGGTGGACAGGAAAGAGTTGGTTACATCCCCTTTACAAGCTCTCTCGATAAACCAGGGAGTCTCGCCCATGCAATGCCAGCCCCCCTTCATAGGAAGCAACACGTCCCCTGTACAACCCCAAGTGAAGGTCGAGCAAGTTCCTGCTTTTACCGAGTCAGCTTATAAGGGTTCGGTGATGCAAACAGAGAGGGGTACCATGGCCACTGTACTACCAAGGGACACTTGGACAGTATTGCCACAGGAACTGGGGGGTAATTCCCCAAACGCTGGTGCTATAAGGGGGATAAACAGTACCCTTACAGGACCTGCTAGGGAGTTCGTGAGTGCACCAAGTGCGTTTGCTGGTAACCCTGTAACCACCAGTTCGTGTGTGGTTGCACTAAGCGTCACTCCTCCTCCTGTAGCTGTACCGAGTGTGCTTACAGCAGGGATGGCACGTACACACTCAGAGCCGCCGGCACCTCCTAGGACTGCGTGTAAGGGGGACGCCTGTAGAGGGGATGGGGGGAGCAGCAGCAGCAGTAGCAGCAGTGGTGGCCGAAGCAGCAGGCAGAGTGTGGGAGAGGAGATGGGCGATGGCATAGGGGGCAGGAATGGCATAGATGGCATGGGGGGTGGGGCAGGTGGAGCAGAGAGGATGGAGGTGGATCGACGGACGCAGGAAGCAGGGCGAAACTTTGAAGGGTTGGTGGGCACGGTGCAATGTGCGTTTGAACATCTCACTCCTAAATCGCCTCACTGTATGCAGCAGGGCGGTGGCGGGAACTCTGGGGTATTATATGGGACTGAGCGAACGACGACACCTGGCATGGCATCAGGGTCTCATAACGTGGATGATGTGCCACGTGGCATGGTATCCGCGCCACATGGTATGGATCAAACGCCACGTGGCCTTGCACAGGCGCCTGCTTGCCTGTGCCACCACACCCACGTGAACATGCAGGCACACACTCATACTTCTGTTTCTGAGGCACCTCAGAATCATGTGCACATGCATGCGCAAGCCCGTGCATTTGATGACACACGCACTCAGCCCTGCACGCTGTCACTCCCTCAGCCTCACTCCCAGTCACACACTCACTCACAGAGTCACTCACACACTCAGTCACACACTCACTCACAGACTCACTCATACACTCAGTCACACACTGAGCCACACTCACAGCCTGCAATGCTGCAACCTTACCACACCCACGATCATCCTAGCCTCACGAGCTATCCCTCCCACTCGCTGAACATGCCACGTGCTGCACCAATGCAAACGCCCATGCGACCCGCACCTGCCATGCGAACGCCCTTGCTGACCTCCCCTGCTGGTGATGCTTCAGGTGGTTCTTCAGGTGCTGTTCCAGGTGCTGCTTCTGGTGCCCCTTCAGGTGTTGCCACAGGTGTTCCTTCAGGTCCTCGGTCAGGTGGTGATTCAGGTGTTTTTTCAGGTGTTGAACGACCTGAATGGCGCTTCACAGAATTGCACCAGGAAACAGAGAATGCAGCAGAGGAGGTTGGCAGTATTAAGGAAGAAAAGGTTACCAATACTGCTGGAGGAGAGGGAGGAGGAGTTGGAGGAGGAGGAGGAGGAGGAGGAGGAGGAGGAGGAGGAGGAGGAGGAGGAGGAGGAGGAGGAGGAGGAGGAGTTGCAGGAGGAGGAGGAGGAGAAGGGGGAGGAGGAGGAATGGGGATAAGTGGCCTCGCCCAGGGTACTACCAGCCTCGGCGATCCCAGGTTCGGGGCCGAAAATCACAGGCTCGGGATTGAGGACCTCAGGTTCGGTATCCTTCCAAACCAGGAGGTTGATGGGGAGGACGAGCTGTGCCTGTTGCCCATGCCTGATGGTCAGGAATGGGAAAGGTTTGGTTCGGACCTGCCGTACCCGGCCGAGCAGGCTTTTTCTGGGTGGCGGTTAGTGAGTGACTCAGTAACGGAGACAGGCACAGAAACCACAGGAACCGTGCCTACAGTAACAGCTGTTACTGATACAGGCGCCACTGTAACGAACACGGGTGGCACTGTAACGGATTGTGACGGCCTGAGCAGTGACTTTAAAGGGCTGACTTGTTCCGGGCAGAGGGGAGGAGGAGGAGGGGTTAACCAGGTCGGAGCGACACTAACCCTTCAGACACCTGAGAAGCCAACCTATTCTGCTGGGAACGAAGGGGTGAGAGGCAATAGCTTGCCAGCGTCAGTGCCTTTTGAGACTCAGACGCTAGAGACGTTAGAGAATCCTCTGACGGGCTCTGGGAGTAAGGAGGGGGTGAGAGGAGGAGTGAGAGCGGCAGGAATCAGGACTGCCCACTTCCGCCCTAACGCTGCAATTGTGGAGGCACTCAAAAACGGTGAGGGATGGTTGGATGGGGTGGAGGCACCGATGGCGCCTCAGGATTCGGTTTACTTTCAGCAAGGAGTGGTGCAGCAGGGATTGATGCAGCACAGTGTGGTGCAGCAAGGTGGGGTGCAGCAAGGTGGGATGCAGCAAGGTGGGGTGCAGCAAGGTGGGGTGCAGCAAGGTGGGGTGCAGCACGAAGCAGGTCAGAGGCAGCCGCAGCAGTGGCAGAAACAACAGGACCAGCAGCAGCAACAGCTGCAACAGTGTCAGCAGCAGCAGCAGTATCATCAGCAGCAGCAGCAGTTTCAGCAGCAGCAGCAGCAGCAGCAGCAGATGCAGCAGTATCAGCAGCAACAGCAGCAGCAGTTTCAGCAGCAGCAGCAGCAACAACAACAACAACAACAACAGAGCCAATCCCAGGAACAGCAACAGCAGCAGCAACAGTATCAACAGCAACAGCAGCAGCAACATCAGCAGCAACAGTATCAACAGCAACAGCAGCAGCAATATCAGCAGCAACAGCAGCAGCAGTATCAGCAGGAGCAGCAGCAGCAATATCAGCAGTATCTGCAGCAGCAACAGAATAACCAGTGGCATAGACACCAGCAGCAAGAACAACAGCAGCAATCTCAGCATCAGCAGCAACAGCAGCAGCAGCAGCCGCAGCCGCAGCATCAGAGCAACCCAATCCACTCACAGCAACAAACAGAAGGGAAGCATGAGCAGCAGGAGAGCGCATGTGTGGAGCCGCAGTGCCAGTGCTGCCAACCCATGTACCTGCGAGAGCGAAATGAACAACATCAGCAACTGCAGCAGCAGCAGCAACAGCAAATGCAGCAGGAGCAGCAGCAGCGGCAGGAGCATGGGAAGCAGAGGCAAGGGCACATGGAGCAGCAACAGCAAAGCCAGCAGCAGCAAAGCCAGCAACAGCAGAGGCAGTATCAGCCAAACCAGCAGCAGCAGAGCCAGTATCAGCCTCAGAGCCAGCAGCAGCCGCAGCAGGGCGAGCGGCAGCAGAGCCACTACCAGCAGAACCAGCAGCAGCAGCAGCAGCAGCAGCAGCAGCAGCAGCAGAGCCAGCAGCAGCAGAGGCAGTATCAGCAAAACCAGCAGCAGCAGCAGCAGCAGCAGCAGCAGCAGCAGCAGCAGCAGCAGCAGCAGCAGCAGCAGCAGCAGCAGCAGCAGCAGCAGCAACAGCAGCCGCAGCAACAGCAGCATAATCAACACGAGAAACCTTATCAGCAGCAGCAGCAGCAGCAGCATCAGCCACACCAGCAGCTGCAGCAACAGCAGCATAATCAACAAGAGCAACTTTATCATCAGCAGCAGCAGCAGCATCAGCCACACCAGCAGCAGCAGCAACAGCAGCATACTCCGCAGCAACAGTACCAGCAGTATCAGTCGCAGCAACAACAGGGCCAGCAGCAGCAGGCACAACAGCAGCTGCAGACGCACCAGCAGGCACAACAGCAGGAGCAGTACCAGTTGCAGCAGCAGCAGCAGCAGCAGCAGCAGCAGCAGCAGCAGCAGCAGCAGCAGCAGCAGCAGCAGCAGCAGCAGCAATACCAGCAGCAGCAGCAGGGACAGGGGCAATCACAGGGTTACGGATACCACCAGTCAAGCCATTCTGGCCAATCGCTGCCATGCACCTGTACACCCTCCGAGTGTTCGCACTCAAATCCCACCAGCCATACCGTACCTGCTGCTGCTGCCACATCTGCTACACCCGCTACAGATTCTACAGCTGGCGCTGCTGCTACAGCTGCTGCCGCAACTGCTATAGGGGCTGTGGCTCGTGAAACACAAGTTTCAGCAGCCACAGCCACAGCTGTAGCCAGAGGCACGATTGGGCCCTCTTCATTGAATAGCCAGCAGCAGCAGGGTTATTTTCCTGCTACAGCTGCTGCTACATCTGCTCCTGCTGCTACAGGTGCCGCTACAGCTGCTGCTACAGCTGCCGCAACATATGCTGCTACAGCTTCTGCAAACGTTCAGGCAGTAGAGAATCAGGGTGCTTCTGGAATTTCCGTTCCTCGCTGCAGCTGCTGTAGCGGAGGGGCTAATCACACTGTGGCTCATGGCATGCCACCTGGCAGCATGCCACCTGGCAGCATGCCACCTGGGAGCATGCCACTTGGCAGCATGGCACCTGGGAGCATGGCACCTGGGAGCATGGCACCTGGGAGCATGCCACCTGGGAGCATGGCATCTGGGAGCATGGCTGAAAGCATGGATGGAAGCATGCTGGCGAATACTGTTCATGGGTCATGTGGCGCTGTGCATGAGAGTCATAACTCTTCTCGTCAGGGTGGCATGCAAGGCATGCATGGTGGCATGCAAAACACGCATGGTGGCATGCAGAGCATGCATGGCCGCATGGGAACAGCACCTGCACCCATAACAGCATTTTCTCACGCATCACCCCTGCCTACCGCACCCCACCTTCCCAGCACCATGGACATGCATGCACATGTTCATGCGCCCAGAACACCACATGGTACAGATCCCCATGCACCCATCACAGCATCTCCCCACGCATCACCCCTGCCTCCTGCATCCCACCTTCCCAGCACCATGCACATGCATGCACCCAAAACACCACATGGTACAGATCCCCATGCACCCATCACAGCATCTCCTCACGCATCACGCCTGCCTCCCGCACCTCACCTTCCCAGCACCGCACGCAGCAAGAGCCTATCCTCTCTCCCTGCCCACCTCCAGCCACACCCCATTGCTGCCCGAAGCTTTTCCTCCAAGCATCCTCATCCGGATCCCCACAACTCTCGTTACAGTCACAGCAACAGCAGCAGCAACTGTGACAAAAACGGGGTTTTCTCTCCCAGCCCTGCCCCTTCATATGCTCTCAGTAGCTATGAAACAGCCTGCCTTGCACCACCTTCAGGGGAACCGGTTCACAACTACTCAACTGCTTCCCACCACCAACACCAGCAGAATCCTCTTCAACCACCCCACCTTCCTAGCACCGCTCTCAACCGAACTGCACCTGCTTCTCCCGCACCCGCCTCTCTTCCCACACCTCTCTCTACGCACATTCATGCATCCAACCAGGCCTTTCTCTCATCCTACCCCACCCAGGGAACATCTGCCCCCGGGTTTTCTGTCCCCATTTCCCTGCCTCCTGCGTCCACGAGTCCACAGTCGTATCATCAAAACAGCAATACCGCCACTGCACCACAGCACAACACTCCTTTTTATCCGAACAGCAACACCACAATCTCACCACAGCCTAATTACCATCACCCCAGCACGACTTTTGAGGCGCCTCAAATGTCTGTCCCTGTTTCCCATCCTCCTGCCACCACGCCTTCCCACTTCAGTCATCATCACAGCAACAACACCCTCCCACAGTCTATTTATCAAGCCAACACGGTGAACAACACCAACAGCACCATACCTGCACAATCTGTCCATCAGACAAACACTGTGTCGCCTTACCCTCCGCCTATTTATCACACCACCAACACCACCATCGCACCTTACCCCGGTGCATCTCGCTTATCCTCCTCCGTTCACCCCTCTCCCTCTCCGCCTGTTGCTCTGCATGCGTCTTCTGCTGCACCACCTGAAATTTCACCTGAACGCTCAACCGCTCCACCTGAAACCCCACCTGTCAATTTCTCCTTTCCGCCCGCCTCACACCTTTCCCAACCGTACCCCCGCACTCCTACTCCCACTCCTACACCAGCCCTTTCTGGCCCTCCATTCTCCACCGCACCCCACTCCTTCCAATCCCAATCCTCTCTCTCAGCACCCCCTCGCATCCCACCCCAGCCTGCTTCAGACCCATTCTTTTCCCCCTCTCCTTCCACCACTCCCCCATCCTCCTCCTCCCCAATCCTTCTAGCAACCGACCCTCAGCAAAAGCACACACCCGCGTCCCTCTCATCGGCTCGTGTGCTCATTTTCAGCGATCCCTCCCCCTCCCCTGCTCATTCCTCTGCTGCATTCGAGAACGAAACTTGCGGCTCTGCTGCTACCAAAGCCTCTGGTATTTCCCCTGCAGCTGCACCTACATCTGCTCCTGCTCCTGCTCCTGCTCTTGCTCCTGCGCAAGCCTGGAGTCAGGTAACTCCTGAAAGTGGTCACCGTCAATTGGGGAATTCCGGTATATTATCCCCTTCGGCTTCTTCCAGCCCGCTCGAGTTCGCCCTCTCAGTCAAACCCGATTCTTCACCTGCTGCCCTGGCAGCATCAGAGCAAGCACCTCTGTTCCCTGTTCTTCAGCCCACATCAGCAGCATCAGCACCAGCATCCGCACTTGCTCACACTCGTGCACAATCAGCAGCGCCTTCCACTGATGCTTCCCTTCATCCCACTCCTCCTTCAGGGAGTGGCTTTGGGCACATGGCCCTACCCAGCCTGCCTCTTTCCCCCCCACCACACCCTGTCACTAACATTCCTACTGTCTTTAGCACTGCCCCAAACCAATCAGGGAGAGCGGAGCTAGAGCCCTGGCAAGGGGAGGCATGGCCTGGGGAGGGCTTATCTAGTGAAGGCTTCTTTATTGAGGAGTTTAATGGGCCCGATAGGTGGGCTGGAGATGGGTGGCTGGGAGGAGCCTGGGAAGCTGATTGGACGGGAGAAGGGTCGCAGGGAAGCGGAGGTGGACAAGGAAGTGCGTCTCATGGTGGGTTAGGACTCGCATAGCGAGTTTGTGGTTTTATAGGACAAGCACAATATATGGTAAGGTGCTGATTTGTTGGGAATAAGCTTAATGCATTCCCCTCATGCATGGTATGTGTGTTTAGGAGTAGGAATAAGTAGGATCTGACTTTGTGTGTTATTGAGTGTTTGTAGTTTGTGTTGAGTACAAAACACTTCTTATACGGTAACTGCTACAGAAACATTCTGCTTTGCAATCCAGTCCTACTCATTGTCAGGACCCCACCCGCCCCACTGACCTCAGCAGCAACTTTCTTACCTTTTCCCGCCAACTACCGGTGTTACCATCGCCTGGAGGATGTCGCCGCGCCCTCGCTTCCGTCGCTAGGACCTCGGGGTTGTCACCCTTCCTCTGACGGTCTGACAACCACCAATTCGCTTCAGCCGATGCAGGCGTTGAAGGGATGGGCGTTATGGGCTGGACAAAATCACCGATCTCATCCCAAGGTTTCAGGATACATCATGAGTGAACCTCAGCGCTGCAGAACGGTTGTACATGGTAAGGTAGCGGTTGGGAGGAGCTGTGAGCGAAAATGAGCTCTTATGGGGTAACTTCCCAAGCAAACCCGCATCAGCAAAGTCAAGTTGAATTCAAGGGTGAATCTGCAGAATTCTACGACGTTCTTTGTTTATTTGACAAGTCACCTTGTCGTCCTTCAGCAGGATCTTGCTTTGTTCTTATGACTTAGGACCGGGAACAGCTACTTAATCTTGTAGTTGTGATCGGAGGGTGGTCGCGTTCGGCGAACCCGTTTGCAACAAGGGCTTCTTAGTCTGCATAGTTCTGACATTGGCTTACGGCCGTCAGATCTCGTCAGCATGGCTCTGACATTCAGTTTACGTTGTAGCGTGCTTGCCGCTGCTCTCCTGGCGGCTGTCATTGTCGCCGATGCTAGTGCAAGCGACCATAGATATGGCCAAGGGGACAAGGTGCCTTTCTACGCGAACAAAGTCGGTCCTTTTCACAACCCGAGGTGCGACGCTGGGTTTCTGATTTGTCGCTCCGTTGACCATTCGTTGATGATCTGTTGACGGTTCTGTGACGCTCGTCTGCTCTGTCTGATGGCGTCACGCTCTAATGACGCATGGAGAAGTCCTTACTATCTCTAAATTTGTTTTGTCGTGCTTCCTTTCTAACTGGCTGTGGTTCATTCCAGGATATTACGCACGTCTCTCTTATATTCGGATTTCCCACTCTTGAAACTAACGTAGGCGTTTTTCCTGTTAATCGTTCTGCACCCATCCCGTTTTTTGCAGCGAAACGTACAAGTTCTTCGATCTGCCGTTTTGCCAGCCAGGTCTGTTTCCATTCATAACACCCTGCAGACTTTGGTAACATAATGCTCAGCATATGCTTGCGTGGTTCCCGTACTACGACCTGCTGTTCTAACTCCTCCGTTTCAGCGACGCTCACGCAATCGAAGCTATCCCGCATTCGAAACTAACTTTGCCGTTTCACTCTCATTCCGAATCTCTTGTTACGTTTGTTCAGGGAAGATTAACGAGAAGCTTGAAGATCTCGGCGAGGTTTTGAATGGCGATCGCATGGTTCAGGCCCCCTACGAGCTGAACTTCCGCGTAGATCACGAACGCACCACGCTCTGCAAGCGAACTCTCGCCGTTAAGGACGTTCAGAAGTTCCGCGACGCGGTCATGAACGATTACTATTTCCAGATGTACTACGACGATCTTCCGATCTGGGGTTTCATCGGCAAGGTCGACACGGATCCCAAGAACCAGCACTTTTTCCTCTTCACGCACGTGCATTTTGAAGTAGAGTATAACAACGACCGCGTGGTGGAGATCAGCGTCGCGACTGATGCGGGTACCGCGGTGGACATTACCGAGGATAAGGAGATGGAGGTGGAATTCACGTATTCCGCCAAGTGGAAGCAGACGGACAAGTCGTTTGACAAGCGCATGGACAAGTACTCGCGCTACTCGTTCCTGCCGCAGCATCTGGAGATCCACTGGTTCTCCATCATCAACTCGTGTGTCACGGTGCTGCTGCTTACCGGCTTCCTTGCGACCATTCTCATGCGCGTCCTCAAGAACGACTTTATCAAGTACGTTGACTCGGTCACAAGGTAGGTGACACGATTGTTAGGGTACTGCTGCTTACCGGCTTCCTGGCGACCATTCTCATGCACGTCCTCGAGAACGACTTTATCAAGTACGTTGACTCGATTCATGAGGTCCTAATAGCGATTTCATCAGGTGCGAAATACGATGTCAGCAGGTACCACCAAACACGATCGTATCAGTATCGAAACAGGATTTCATCAGGTGCGAATCACGGAATCATCGCGTACGTCGAACGCTGAAATCCTAGATATCTCAGAAGAAATACGATCTTATCAAGTACGTTAGTCGACTTCCTCCTCGGACCAGAAAATGCCCTGAGCCGAATGAATGTAGTCGCCTGGCGGCTATCATTATTTTCAAACTGCCGTTTTCTGTTGACATCTGTTTAGAATAGGGTACCTTATAGAGATCTGATTTGGTTGTGAAGGGTTGGTGTACGGGACCAAGAGGAGGTTGCTGCAGCATGTCTTACGGAATTTGCTTTCTTCTTTGTTGCGTGATCCAGGTACTCGCGTGACGAGGAGTCGTCAGAAGAGCAGGAGGAGACCGGGTGGAAGTACATTCATGGCGACGTCTTCCGCTTCCCCAAGAACAAGGACTTCTTCTGCGCCGTTCTCGGCAGCGGCACTCAATTGCTCTTCCTGTAAGTCTGGCTGCGTCACTTACACTGAGATTCTCTTGCTGAACGGCTTGCTTTTAAACTCGGTTTGGTCTGGTTACATTTAGAGCATGATGGCAGCCTGCACGCATCATGCATCGCTGATCAGAATCAAGTAGCTGCGTCTTAACTTTTTGGGCCCCAAATCCGTGTCTTTTCCCACGTCTGCTCTCTCCTTCAGGGTCATTTTCATCTTCATCCTCGCTCTTGTCGGGGTGTTTTACCCCTACAATCGCGGTGCTCTGTGGACGGCACTGGTGGTGATCTATGCGCTGACTTCTGGAATTGCTGGGTACACGGCTGCGTCTTTCTACAAGCAGATGGAGGGCACCAACTGGGTGAGTGCAATGCAATTCTTGAACCGACCAGGGATACAGAGAAAAGGAACACAAAGATAGCTGTAAGATTTGGAATGAAATTCTGGTATAGCGAACATGCAGGTTACGATATTCACTGGTACAACCAAGATTAGGGTTCAGGGAACATGCGAGTAAGGGTTCTCTATACGTTCACAGAAGCCTGCTTTTGCTGTTTCCACAACGCGCTGTTAGGCATCATTTTACCCTAGGTTACAAGTCCGTCCGTAAGGCGTATCAAACTCCTGCCGAGTTCCCCCCACCGATCCAGTCATGCTCATCCGCTCATCCTGTTCCTCACCCATTCATCCCCCCCTTCCCCGTCTCTCCTCCTCTTCTCCCCCATCTCTTCTTCCCCTCCTCCACTACCCGGGCTCTCTTTCCCCCACCCGATCACCTGCAGGTGCGCAACATTCTGCTGACGGGGTGCATGTTCTGCGGACCGGTGTTCATCTCCTTCTGCTTCCTCAACACCGTCGCCATCGTCTACAACTCCACCAACGCCAAGCCCTTCGGCACCATCGTCATCATCATCCTCATCTGGGCGCTCATCACCTTCCCCCTCCTCGTGGCCGGCGGCATTGCCGGCAAGAAGAGCAACGCAGAGTTCCAGGCGCCCTGCCGGACGACCAAGTACCCAAGGGAGATTCCAGTGCTGCCCTGGTATCGCCACACTGTGCCTCAGATGGCCATGGCTGGGTTCCTGCCGTTCAGCGCGATTTATATCGAGCTGTATTACATCTTTGCGAGCGTGTGGGGGCACAAGGTGTACACGATATACAGCATCCTCTTTATAGTGTTCATCATCCTCATCATTGTGACGGCGTTCATCACGATTGCGCTTACGTACTTCCAGCTCGCGGTCGAGGACCATGAGTGGTGGTGGAGGTACGATACACACCAGCCTTTTAACCTTCATCTTTTAAGCCTTTCAACCGTTCTCGTTTTTATCTTGCTGGCTCCTGGTTGTCTCATGCACAACGCCAATTTGAGATCAATTCAGTTGACACATGTTTTTTTTTTTTTTTGTTGTTGTTGTCTAGGCTCCATTTTACGATAGCTCCACCCTATTCTTCATCTTGGGCTACTGCTTTACTTATAGTGCTCAATCATTCCCCTCTCTCTTCCCTCCCCCCCTTACTCCATCCCTTGCCTATTCCCATCCCGCTCAGGTCGGTGCTGTGCGGTGGTTCAACCGCGCTCTTCATCTTTGGCTACTGCTTCTACTACTACTACGCTCGCTCCGACATGACTGGCTTCATGCAGACGTCTTTCTACTTTGGCTTCATGGCCTGCGTCTGCTACGGCTTCTTCCTCATGCTTGGCACCGTCGGGTTCCGCGCCTCGCTGTCGTTTGTGCGCCACATCTACCGCTCGATTAAGTGCGAGTAAGTGTTTCTCAGCGGAGGAGGGTGGGGAGAGGGAAGAGAGCGGGAAGGGGACTGGGGGGATTGGAGGAATTGGGGGTTGGGGTTGTGGTGGGGGAGTGAGAAAGGGGAAGATGAGAGGAGGGAGAGTGAGAGTGGGGAACGGGGGTTCATGCAGACGTCCTTTTACTTTTGCTTCATGGCCTGCGTCTGCTACGGCTTCTTCCTCATGCTCGGCACCGTGGGGTTCCGCGCCTCCCTGCCGTTTGTGCGCCAAATCTACCGCTGCGAGTAGGTGTTTTAGGAGCAAGGGTAGGGAACAGCAGGAGAGAGGGGGGGAAAAAGGGAGGGCTGCGGGTGGTTGAGGATTGATTAAGGTGGTGTTCTGGGGAGAGTATGGGCTTCTGCGCCTCCCTGTCCTTTCTGCACCACATCTACTGCTCCATCAAGTGCGAGTACGTTTTTTCAAGGAAGAAGGGGGGCGAAGGGGGAGTGGAGGGAGAGAGTTGGTGGATGAGGGTTGACTGGATCGGTGTTTTGGGAAGAGCAGGGGCGTCCACACATCAAGGTCCTTTGTGTGCCACATCTACCACTGCGTTAAATGCAAGTGAGTGCTGCTTCCAAGACTAAGGGAATGGAGCGGCAGTCGAGTGAGGAGGGGGATTGGGACGTAATGGGGTGGTCTGTGGTTAATGGTGTGGGGGGTTGTTTGGGTGAGGGCAAGGGCTTTGCGCATCGCTGTCCTTTGTTGCGCCACTTTAGGGTTAGTGTTCTAGGGATAAAGGGTTTAGGGAGAAGCAGGGGAGAGGGAGGGAGTGGGGAGGGCTGAGTGTGGTCGAGGAGGGTTGACTGGAGTGGTTGGGATGAGTAGGGGCTTCTGCACCTCTCTGTCCTCATGCACCACATCTACTGCCCCCATCAAGCGCTAGTGAGAGTTTCCAAGGAGGGTGGTCGAAGGAGGAGGGGGAGTAGAGTCAGGGTGTCTGAGGGCTGACTGGAGTGGTGTGAGGGGAGAAACAGTAGGGGCTTTCATGCCTCAGTCCTTTTGTGAGCCACATTTATATCCACTCACGTCCGCATCTCCCCTCACTCACCCTCCCTTTCGGCTGATCCCTTGCAGCTAAATGGCCGAGGCCTTGGGACTGTGGGAATGCTGGCCCGAAAGAGAATGGTGATGCCAGATGCGATGCTAGCTTATTGATGCAGTTGTGGCACGCATTTTGTACGACACATTTCGGGTGTTCTTTGGTAGTTATTAGAGTTAACGTTCACGGATAGTTTAGATGCAACCTCTTTACATTTGTACTTCTAAACTTCATTTATCAGCACACACCATCACAAAGGGGGGTTAGATATAGATTAGAAGGGATGTTCCTGCCAACCAAAGTTTTTATTGCAGTGCCGGTGTACTTCGAATATGCAAATGGACCTCTCGTCCCACTTCACAAACACCCGATACAAGCCTGCGGGCATACGACTGGTTGGTGGTTTTCGGCAGATGTAATCCCCGTTATCAGCATAGTTCCTTCCCGCCACGATTTTTCCCTTCGGTGGTCGCGTCAACCTTTAGGCTGAATGACAACCCCCAGGCGGAACAACAGGCAAGCACATTCCTTCCAGATTCCGCTGTCAGTCGTGTTAGTGATAGTCTCGCCTCCTAGTGACTAACTTAGAAGCATTGTAGGAACGGTTGATGGTTCACCTCCCAGAGTTCGCGCGTCGTTAGAGTGTCTAGGTCAAATGCTGCTTCGCATTTCGAGGGAGTCACGTTGGCTCATGTTTTCAAAACCCGCTAAGATAGTGACACCCGGAATGTCATGATGGCCGGTACGAAGTACGACGGACCCCTTTATTGTTGTGCGTTTGGAGTGCGATGTTCACTGATAAGAAGTCGTAGTACGGTGCTTATACCGCGTACGGGGGTATTGAGGCAGCAAACGAAGGCGAAACGATTAATGCTGTTTCAGCAGCTACCGAAGCACAAGGATACGTTATTCCGGAAGCCTTCGACATTGTCGCGCCGACGCCATAAGCGCGCTGAAACGGGAGCTCTCGTTTTTCTCACACCAGAGCCATTGGCGTGCTATCAGTGTAGTAGTCGTGGTTTCGAGACAATCTAGAAGCACCACAAGGGGGAAAGTCCTTCAGTCAATCATGGGAAGAATCATTCAGTTCGGGAAGCCCGGTAGCCTCCGGTGGCGTGCCATTACTGTTGATAACGACGGACGTGGCGTGTCCACGTGGCACCACGTCCCGCTCTACGCCTCCCCAAGAAGCCACGTCAGCGGACGGACCGACTTGGCAGCTTCGTATCTGTCCCCAGTTGGGGGATACGCTGCCAGCGTGGCAGAATGCGATTGGACAGGGCCTTCCAGTGCGCCTTTGCTACACATGGTGGTTACCACGCCACGTGGCTCATGGTTACGGGTGGAGCCCGCAGCTGACGAGGATTTCACTCCATTGCGGATAACTGCACGGGATGGCAGGCCGTCTCACTATTCCCATAACGCGCCATACAATATCGGTTTTCTTCCTCAGACGTGGGTTCAAACCAGTAGCAGCAGTGGGAGCAGCAGTAACGGAAGCAGCAGCAGTTTTGTCAGCAGCAGCAGCAACAGCAGCAGAAACAGCAGTAGTAAGAACAGGAGCAATGAACTTTCTATGAGCAGCTTTGACGACAGCAATGGGTTTGTTCGAGACTCTAACGAGTCCTATTTCAGTAACATCACTAATCCTACCCACCCCGCCTTTGGTAACCCTGTTACTGGTAACGGAGTTTCGCCCTATCAAGCCGTCCAATCAGGAGCGCCCATGCAGGCAGTGGAAATCAGCGGAGCAGCAGCCCTCCCAGGGGATGTTCTTATAGTGAAAGTTCTTGGAGCCTTCGCTACAGTGACGGATGCAGCTCCTGACGCAATTTCGTGGAAACTAGTGACTTGTGCAGTTCCGGAATTTCATAATCAGCAGCAGCAGGTGGAGCATGAATTGGCCCATATGGGGGAGCAGGGAGAATGGTTAAGGGTATGTGGGGAGATTAAAGACGTACAGGAGTTGGAAGCTAAAGCGCCTGGCGTGGTGGATAGTGTACGGAATTGGCTGCAGAGTTGTGATCAGATTCACCCTGGCGACTCTCCTGTTTCTTTTGAGCTTTCCGGGCAGCTTGCGCCCCCGCGAACAGCTTTCAACGCTGCCCGGAACGCTGCGCAAGCGTGGGGTGTGATGACTGCGGATGGTCGGGCAGTCAGACCAGTCCACGTGGTGTTTTCTCGGGCAGGAGGAGTGCTCCCGACACACCGGGCAGACGTTGAAAAAATATGGGAGGCGAGCTACCTGGAAAATCTCAGCTTAGCATCTATTCCCTTGAGCTGCCCGGAAAAAACTTTGAGCGTCAGCAGCACTGCTGGTAGCAGGGTGGACCAAGGGAGCCCTCCTCCACCCACTTCCTCTTTCCACCCAGCAGCATTCGTAACAGACCCACCCATACCCCACAGCACCGCACAGAAAATCCCACGCACTCCCACCGCACGCCACAGCCACAAGCATCAGCTCATGGCTAAACTCTTTTCGAAGCTGCCCAACGCGCACTCCGGGCAGGAGAAAGAAAATTCCCGCCAGAAACAGCAGCAGAGAGAGCAGCAGCAGGAAGCTTCCGCGCAGTTTCAGGAGAGCCGGTACGTGTCGTTGCCGCAAGAAGGAAGCTTCCTCTCTTCTTCCCAGCCGACCAGCTCGAGCCATATCCCCACCAACCCCAGGCCTTCACAGGTGTTTCCCCACCCGCAGGGCGCGCAGGGGGACAGAGTAAGAGGTGCAGGGTTGGATCAGAGGATATTGGCTGTTCCTGCTGCTGCTGCTAGTGGTGGTGGTGGTGGTGGTGGTGGTGGTGTTGCTGTTAGTGGTGCTGCAGGTGGTAGTACTGGTGGTGGTGCTGCTGCTGTAACAGCTTCGTTTGGTGCCTTTGGGCCTGTTCTTACAGCTGGCGAAACGGGTGGTAGCCAGACTGGTAACCACCACGCTATGGTTACAGAGACGCCAGGCTCCGTGCTTCCCTTCCTGGGCTTCTCTAGGAGCTCTCTCCACGCCCCAAAGTTCCTGCGCCCCCCTAAGCTTCTCTCGTTGTCTCTGATGCCTGGTGGTGGTGCTGGGAAGGATGGGAGGGGAAAAGAAGACGGAAAGGGCAAGGAGGAGGGAAGGGGTAAAGAAGGACGAGACAAGGAGGAGGAGGGGAAGGAGGAAGGGAGGGGGAAGGAAGTAGGGGTGAAGCAGAAACAGAAGGGGAAGGGGAAGAGGGTGGGGTTCGGTGCGGTGGAGTGCGTTGCAGGGCCTCCTGCCGCTGTTCTATCTGGTATGTGGAGGGAGGAGGAAAGGTGGGAGGAGGAGGAGAGAGGGAAGGAGGAGAGAGAGGAGGAGGGTGGGAGAGGCAAGGAGAACAGGGGTAATATGGAGGGTGAAGTGAGATGGAGTAGTATGGAGTTAGCAGTAGGGATAAAAGCAGCTGCAGGCCCAGGAGAAACGGCTTATAGAGCAGGGGATGCATCTATAAGGGGTACAGAAGCAGTGGAGGATCCTGGGGTAGGTGAAGGCATTCTGGCGCCTACAGTGGAAGATACAGGATTGGAGGAGAGGTTTGAAACGGGCAGGATGAAAAAACAGATGGCGTGTGAGCTGGAAGCAGCTCTAGCGAAGCAGGAGATTATAATGAAGCGGCAGGAGATGCTTATAAAGGAGGGGAAGAAAAGGGAGGAGAGAGCGAGAAAGGAGAAGCAGAGGAGGGAGGAGAGGATGAAGAGGAGGGAGGAGAGGGCGGGTGGGAAGGGCGGGGAGAGAGTGTGGAGGGAAGTGGAGAGGGAGGGGGAGAGGGAAGTGGAAAGGGAGGAGGAGGTGGAGGGGGGGGGGGGAGGGTGAGGGGGAGGGGAAGGGGGACGGGGGATATGGAGCTGCATCGGAGGAGAGAGAGGCAGATGGTGTGGAGGCACGTGCAAGTCTTGATGCTGTTAAATGTTTCTCTGAGCCAGGACCTGTAGGAGCGCCTGTGGCAGCACCTGTAGCAGAGACGGTAGTAGTGTCTGTAGCAGAGAGTGTGGCAGCACCTGTAACGGCACCTGTAGCAGCATCTGTAGCAGAGAGTGTAGCAGCACCTGTAGCAGCACCAAAAGCAGAGCCTGTAGCAGCACCTGTAGCAGCACCTATAGCAGCACCTGTAGCAGCACCTGTAGCAGCACCTATAGCAGAGCCTGTAGCAGCACCTGTAGCAGCACCTGTAGCAGCACCTGTAGCAGCACCTGTAACGGCATCTGTAGCAGCATCTGTAGCAGGGAGTGTAGCAGCACCTGTAGCAGCATCTGTAGCAGCACCTGTAGCAGCATCTGTAGCAGCATCTGTAGCAGCACCTGTAGCAGCATCTGTAGCAGCATCTGTAGCAGCACCTGTAGCAGCATCTGTAGCAGAGTGTGACAGTGAATCAACCACGTCTCCTACACTGCGGAGACCGGCTCTTGAAGCTGTAGCTATAGCTTCCCCATTCAGTAGCAGCAGCCAACCCCTCCTGTTCGAGGATATGCTCCAAGAACCAACTGCACCTGCTACACTGCGGGGACCGGCACTTGAAGCTACGGCTTCTACATCTGTTCTTGAGGTCCCCCAAGAACCACATGTACCTGCTACACTGCAGGGACCTGCACTTGAAGCTGTAGCTATAGCTCCCCCATTCAGTAGCAGCAACCAGGAAGTTATGCCAGGGGCTTGCTGTGAGGCAGCACGTGAGACAGCCGAGTTGCCTTGTGTAGAAACGGGGACAGGAGCATCTGTAGCATCAACTGTAGCAGAAACAGAGGCAGCAGCATCTGTAGCATCAACTGTAGCAGAAACAGAGGCAGCACCATCTGTAGCATCGCCTGTATCATTGCCTGTAGCAACAGATGTAGCAGCAGATGTAGCAGCGGATGCACCAGGGGCTGTAGCACCGGATGCAGGAGGGCATGTTGCAACAGCTGTAGCAGCGGATGTCGTAGCGCGTGAAGCAGCACATGCAGCAGCAGCTGTAGCAGCGGATGTAACAGGGCCTGTTACATCCGCAGCAGATGTAGCAGCAGCGGCCACTGCTGATGTGGCTTATGCTGATGTGGCTGCTGCTGATATTGATTTTCCTGTTGCTGATGTGCCTGTTGCTGATGTGCCTGTTGCTGGTGTGACTGTAGCTGATGTTGTTCAAGGAAAGGGCGCTGGGAAGAAAGGCACTAGAGCTGCAGCATTGACTAAAAGAAAGGGCGTTCTTAAAAAGGGGGGAAAGGGCAATAAGGAGGGCGACAAGAGCAGTGCAGCAGTGAAAGCGGGTGTGAAAGCAGGCAAGGGAGAGAAAGAGGGACAAGGTGCCAGCAGCGTTCAGACTGCCGCCACTGCTACAGCCGCCACTGCTACAGCCACCACAGCTACAGCCGCTGGCAGTGAGCAATTTACTGTGCACGCCCCTCCCCCCAGCATCGCCCGCATCCAATCGCTGAGCGACAGCTGGCGTGCCAGCCACGAGGAGATGTTTTTCCAGCTGCTGTGCTCGCGGGGGGCAGCACTGCTGGGAGGGATAGGGGGAGGGGCAGGGCTGGGGGGAGGGGCAGGGCTGGGGGGAGGTGCAGGGATGGGGGGAGGTGCAGGGAGAGGGGGAGGGGGAGATGCGGAAGCAGGGAGAGGGGAAGGAGCAGTCGAAGGGCTGCTGCCGTTGGGGGGAAGAGGGGTAGGGAAGAGGGGAGGGGCAGGCATGGGGGGAGGGCCAAGGATGGGGGGACCGAGAGGGATGGGGGGAGGAGATGGGGGGCTGCTGCCGCTGTTGGCAGGGGCTGGGAAAGGAGGAAAGGGAAGAGGGGAGGAGGACGGAGTGGGGAGAGGAGCGAGAAAGGGAGATGGGAGTAAGGGGAAGGGTTGTGGGGAGGATGGTGGAAGCAGGCGGGAGAGGAGTGAGAGGGAAGAGGATGAGAGTGAGTGGGAGAAGGTGAATGATACTGAGAATATATGCGGGAGTGAGAATGAGAACAGGAATGAGCGTGGGAGTGGGAGTGGGAATGAAAGTGGGAGTGGGAATGGGAATGCTGGTTTTTATGGTGCTGTCACCTCATTGGATGAGGCCTTCCCGCCGGCCAGGGTGCTGCAGTGCATCATTGCGGCAGAAGAAGACGAGCCCTTGCCGCCCGCTGCCGCAGCTGCCAGCATCATGAACAGTAGTTTTGGCAGCATGAACAGTGTTGATGGAGGGGTGTCCATCTCGGAAGGGTGTGGGAAGGAAGCAGACGGGGGAAAGGCCAAAGATAAGCTGACGGGGAAATCAAAGGGAGTGGAGAAGGGGAAGGGGGCAGGAAAGGGGAAGGGGGTGGGGAAGGGGAAGGGGGGTTTGAAAAAGAAGAAGCAGATGAACAGCAAAGACAGAGATTCTGTTTTGGGTGCTGCTGATGCTGCTGCTGCTGCTGATGCTGATGATGGTTCTGGTGATGGTGCTGGTGGTGCTGTCGGTATGGGTTCTGATTATGCTGCTTCTGGTGAAACTGTTTATGGTGATAGCGAGGTGGCTTATAGTGAACCATTTGATGATAGTAGCCTTCAAATACATGCGCTTAAGGACACGGAGGACGATACTGCAGCTGCTTCTAAGAAGAGAATTGTCTCCAAAAACGGGACTGCCATTAAAGGGGATATTGGGTCGCGAGCCCCGATGGGTCTGGGGGGGCTTGGACTAGAAGGAGGAAGGGCTGGTGTGAGAAGAGGAGTGAGTGTGATGGGAAGAGGAGTGAGTGTGATGGGAAGAGGAGTGAGTGTGATGGAGTGTAGCTGGGAGGAGGGTGATCTTCTTGAGCTGACTCAAGATTCACCTCGTCACAATGGCACAACAACAAGGGTGCAACTGGAATTAGTGGGTGTGACTGAGTGTGGTTGGGAGGAGGGGGGTGTGGAGGGGGGTGTGGAGGGTTGCTCTGAGTTGGGGGAGGAAAAAGACAAGCAGAAATATCTGGGATTGCTAAGGAATCTCTCATCTGGGGAGGAGAAGGAGAGGCTGGCGTCGACACCGCCTCAGTCGAAGAGAGGGAAAGGGAAGGCTAAAAAGGTAAAGCCCATTCCAAGCCCCTTGTCTTCAGATGAAATGATAGTGTCATGCTTTTGATTTTTGGGTTTGAGGTACTGGGTTTTGGTCGGGGTTCACCTTTCAGCTTCCGGATTTTGGGTTTTCGGTTTCTGCCTTGGGTGGTCAGGTTTAGGGTTCCGACTTCCGTGTCTCGGGACAGGTTTATGGTTTTCACTTCCTTATCTGGGGTTAGGTTCAAAGTTTTGGCTTTCATGTTTTGGGTCAGGTTCAAAGTTTTGTCTTCCATGTTTCGGGTCAGGCTCAAAGTTTTGTCTTCCATGTTTTGGGTCAGGTTCAAAGTTTTGTCTTCCATGTTTTGGGTCAGGTTTAGGTATCTGTCCAGAATTTTCCTGACACCGTGCCGTCTGTATCCGCTTTAAATCCTTTCCCATCGATTGGTGTTCCTTTCTCCCCGCTTTGTCTGGTTCAGAAACATTTCAAATGCTCCCACCCCTCCCTTTTTTCCTTGTGTGTGTGTGTGGGTTTTTTTTTTTTTTTTTTTTTTTTGTCCACATGTCCTCGGGATCTTACCCCAACCCTATCCTCCTTCTGACAGCAGGCGCCTCTACAGCTGGTAGTTTCTTCCAACTTCTCCTCTTCACCACTTTCCTCCTCATCCTCCTCCTCCTCTTCTCGCCCCCCTCACCACTCTCCTGCTTCCTCCCCTGCTGCTGGTTTGGCTGCTGTGGAGCGCACAGCAGGGGGACGGCAGCACAGGCAGCATCACCAGGGTGCTACACAAAGGAAAACTGGGAAGCTGATAAACGCTGCTAGCGGTGCTGGTACTGGCGGTGCTGGTACTGGCGGTGCTGGTACTGGCGGTGCTGGTACTGGCTGTGCTGGTACTGGCTGTGCTGGTACTGCTGACTCTTCTGCAAACGCTGATGCTGAGCGAGATGCATCTGCTGCTGCAGCTAGAGCTGACCGTGACACTGGTGGTAGCTCCAGGACTTGGAACGAATGTGATTCTCCTCGTCCCAAGCATTCTGATATGATTTCCCACTCCTCTCCAGTCTCGTCTATTTCCTGCAGCAGCACCACCAGCGGCGATGTCAGCAGCACTCACAGCCGCAGCAGCAGCACCGGTAGCACTTACAGCCGCAGCAGCAGCTGCATCAGCAGCACTCCCAGTCGCAGCAGTGTGTTCAACATATTTATGGGAGCTCCTGAGGACCGGGAATTCCTCTTCTCAGACACGGCTTTTGAGGAGCCTCTGAAGCCGCCTGAGGACAGGGTTTTCCTCTTCTCAGATATGGGTCTGGAAAAGGGTGAAGGGGAGGGGAGGAAGATCAATGGAGAGGAGGGGAATGGAGAGGACGGGGAAGAAGAGGAGGGGAAAAGAGAGAAGGGGAAAGGAGAGGAGGGGAAAGAAGAGGAGGGGAACAGAGGGAAGGGGAAAGGAGAGGAGGGGAAAGGAGAGGAGGGGGATGGAGAGGAGGGAACGACAGAAGGGTCTGTTTTCGTTGAAGATCAAAGAAATGTGGAGCAAGGAGGGTGCGCTGACCGTCCAAGCTTAGAAGTAGCTAAGAGAGGTGCAGGGGAAAGGGCAGAGGCAGGGGCAGAGGCAGGGGCAGAGGCAGGGGCAGAGGCAGCGGCAGTGGAAGGGGCAGGGGAAGGGGCAGGGGAAGGGGCAGGGGAAGGGGCAGGGGAAGGGGCAGGGGAAGGGGCAGGGGAAGGGGCAGGGGAAGAGGCGGTAGAATTTGGTACTCCACTAGAGGCTGATGCATTACAAGGCAATAAAGAGGCACTGGCATCCGCCCTGCAACAAGTGGATGCGTTACAAGCTGGTGAAGAGACCTTGGCTTTATCCCCGCTACAGGCAGATGCGCTACAAGGTGGCAGAGAGTCAAGAGCTTTGTCCCCACTAAAGGCAGATGCGATACAAGGTCGTGCAAGGGAGAAAGGCATCAAGAGCCCACGCAAGCCTAAGAAGCAAAAGGAGAAGGAGAAGGAGAAGGAGAAAGGAAAGGAGAAGGTGAAGGAAAAAGAGAAAGTGGGTGGGGTGAAGGCAACAGGGAAGAAGGGGAGAGCAAGTGCAGGGAAGGCGGATGCTGGGGGGAAAACTGCTGCTACTGCCACTGCTACAACCGCTGCAGCAACCACTGCCACAACCACTGCAACGACCTCTATTCTCGCACATGAGAAATTGGCCACACATAGTGCCACCATTATCAAAGACAAGAGCCCTACAGGACTAGTGGAAAATGGATCGGAGGCAGGAGCTAGGGGAGAATCAGCAGCATTTTTGAGAACTCTTGAAAGTGGCTCAAACACAGAAGGCAGCAGTACAGCAGGGGATTCGGAAAATGGGCTGGAAACACTGGCTGCGGAAACACTGGCTGCGGAAACACTGGCTGCGGAAGGATCACCAGGAGGGGTTTTTGAGAATTCTCAAAAATCGCTCACAGGGGCTGGGGAAAGATCATCAGAGGGGGTTATTCAGAGTGGAGAAGCTGTGAGAGACTCAGCGGCAGGGGATGGTGGTGAGGGGGAAGGAGCTGGGACCCTTGATCCCTCCCTCTCTCCCCCTCTCTACAAATCCAATGTTGTAGGAAATACGGAGATTGGAGAGTCAGCTGCAGCAAAGGCTGGTCAGGAGGAAGGTGCGGGGAAGCTGCGCACGAGCAGTAGTGAAGTGAGAGCGTTGGCTGCGCTTGTAACAGAGTTGGCCTGTGGGCGGGGAGAGCAGCAGGGGGAGAGGCAGGTGCAGCAGCAAGGGGAGGTGAGTTCTGAGTCGACGCAAGTATCACTGGTAACAGAGTTAGCCTGTGGGCGGGGAGAGCAGCAGGGGGAGATGAGGGCGGGAGAGGGGATAAGGGACACAGATACTGTAGTGCAGGCCCAGCAGCACGAGGGGATAAGGGAGGAGCAGCAAGAGGAGGTGCAGAAGAATTCGTTTGCAGAGGAGAGGGGGCAGCAGGCAGAGTCAGTTGTTGCTGCTGCCGTTGGTACTGCAGTGCCTGCTTCTGCTGTGGAATCTGCTGCTTTCGCTGCTCCTTCTGGCTCTACTGCTGCTGCAGTCGCAAACTCTGCTGCTATAGCTCCAAGGAGGTCAAACACCCAGGTGCGACAGCGGGCAGTGTCGTTCCACCCGGACGTGCTTGTAAAGACCTTTGCAGTGGAGGCGGGGCAGTTGAGGCGCAAGGTGGTGCGGAAGAGGCGGCACCGGCAGCAGCTGATCGATGTGCCTGTTGCTGTGGTGGCCGCTGCTGTTGCTGCTGCTGAGGCTGCCGCCGCTGCCGCTGCTGCTGCCATGCAGGAAGCAGCAGCACCAGCAACAGGAAAAGCAGCAGCAGCAGCAGAAACTTTACAGGCACAGGGGGAGGGAGAGGCAGAGGCACTGGCAGGAACGCAGGGCGTGGCAGCGGGAGAGGCAGAGGCAGAAACAGAGGCAGAAGCAGAGGGAGAAGTAGAGGGGCTAACAAGGGGAGGACAGGCAAGGACAGAGTTATTAGATGGACTTGCAGGCACATCAGAAGCAGCATCTGCTGCTGCTGCAGCAGCATCAGCACCAGCAACGACTCCATTGGCTGAAGCACAGGAGAGAGAGCAAGCAGTGAAGCCATCACGAGATGCCCTCCCAGAGAGTTTCATGGTGTATCAAACAGCAGACGCCCTTCCACACGTTGTGCCACATGCCATGCCACACCCAGTGCAACTAGCTTGGATCTTACACCAGCTCCCCTTCTTTCAGGCCCCTCCGTTACAGTTGCAGACCCCCTGTGGGTCTTCAGTCCCTCTTCAGGTTCCTCCTCAGGTGCCGTTTCTGCCACCGCTCCAGGTGCCGCCTCAGGTGCCGTTTCAGGTGCCTGGTGACGTTCCTTGGCTGGCGCTCCAGGCACCTGGCCAGGTGCCTTTTGAGCTATTCAACAAAACGCCTGTGGAGATCCAATCAATGTGCCAAGGTGGATCAAACAACCTGGAGTTTTGTGACCAGTATGCTTTGCCTGAGACTCAATGTGTGTCAGCAGCAGCGTCAGGAGAAGCAGACGGGGGTGGTTGGTCAGAAAACGAGGGGGCTGGGTCGCAGCAAACACTGGTTGATGGGGAAATCGAAGGTGAGGGTGACGGGGCAAGAGTAGGAGAGGAGGGTGGTGCTGGAGAAATGGAGGGTAGCGGTTTGGATGGGACAGATGTGATGGCGAATGGGCTGGAATGCCATCAGCAGCAGCGAGGGGAAGGGCTAGCGAAGAAAATAGCTAAGGGAAAGCAGACCACAGGAAAAGAGAAAGGTGGTAATACAAAGAAGAGTAAACAAGCATCTAGCAAGGTTAAGTAGATACGGTACATGTATTGTATGTATATAAATCATTCGCATCAGAATAGCAATTCTCTAGCCTAGTGTAGCTAATGTGCCTGTCAATGTCACATACAGTTTTGCTGCTGATTCACTCAAAGAACATGAGGGTGTACCTAAGCGAGTTGCCAGATGTCAAATTACTTGTAGTTTGGAGAGGTGGAGTGTGGTCAGGTCAGACTATTCAATTCAACAGCCACGAGGTTTAAGATCATATCATCTTATGGCAGTTTACTGACTGCTGTTAACGAGGATCCCGATTCTGATGTGGCGCCTGTCTCAAGTGACGCCAATCACTGGTGACGCCCCGTCAGCCAGCACACCTGCGATGCGTCCAGGCTCTCAGTCAGGCGCTGATTCGCTCCGCAAGGAGCCAATAGTCGAGCTACACGGGCCCATGACCTGATGGGTTCGAGGAAGAGAGGTCGCAATCTGTTTTTTCTTGACTGCCCGTTTACTGATAGATTCGTACACATAAACTTAGCTAAGAGTAATCATAGGCCATCTATGGTTGGTCGATGTCCTCCTAGCGCATACACACAAAAAAGGACGCCCCCAGTATGCGCGCCAACAAGCATGCGCCTGCAACAAGCATCCAACGACCAAAGTCATCCAACAGTAATCAGCGCGCTTTGAAAAATGTTATGGTCTGGTAGAATCCCTAGGTCTGTCCAGCCCACCTAGAGATTGGTTCTCTTTTCCCTGCACAATTCCCAACCTCAGGTTGGTTTGGGTTTTAGGTGTGTCCCAAGAAAACCTTTCATCCATCTGGGAACCATGTTTTACCGTTCTTTACGTGTTACTAACCGCAAATACTTGTATGTTCAGACGTGGAACTTTGAGGCGTGAGTGTGCTGCAGACGAGTGAGTGTGTATGAGGCACAGAACAAGCCCATTTGTCCCTGCTGCCAGCTAGCTTGAAGAGAAGGCGATAGCGATACGTTTGTTACTATCGCGCTAGCTTCAAGGCAGCAGGGTTGCCGTCTCGAAGTGTCCGCTCGTGCCGTCACGGATTAACAGAAGCGGTGGATATATTTTGGAAGGCGACTTCGCTTGCGTTGCTGTCTGCTCGGCAAGGCGCGCCACGGCATTGGAGCCTTTACGCAACGCGCCGCTTCAGCGCATCTTAACTTGGAATTTCCTTTCATACAGTATTCCTTCGTTACTGTGAAGAACTGCCACGATTATTGCAGCCTGATTTTGAAACTCACTGTGAGACACATCAGCAATGGCGGGTGCGGGGGGTGTCACCCTGGCGTTTCGTTGGTTGGAGGACGTGGCGTCCCCGTTATTCTTCACCCTGATACTAGCGTGGATGCTGTACACCGTCATGCACACTGTATTCACGTTTAAAAATAGCGAGATGACTATAACGAGGAAAACCGACGAGAAGGGAGAAGGAGAGGGGGAGGACGAGGAGGAGGAAGAGGAGGAGGAATGGAATCAGGTGGAGATGCACGAGGCAGAAGAAGACAAACCGAGCGAGCTCGGAAACGACAACGCTTGTGACGCACATGGTGACACTAGCGATGATGATATTGTCGAAGTGTCTCCTGCTACTCCTCCCGTCTCCAGAGGAAACCTAGACCCGTTGCAAGGAGACTCATCTGTTGCTCCAGTCCCGTTAAAAGACACACTTAATGACGCACTTAGTGACGCTTTACCCGGTGTCGCGGAAGCTTCCGCCATTTCTCCCGTTCGCGTTCCCACTTCCTCAGCCACCCCTGCCTCCACGACTGCTACAGTCGCCACTGACACTTCCGCGGAACCTTCCGCCGCTTCCGCCCCGCCCGCCGCTTCCGCTCCGCCTCCCGCTTCCGCTTCTTCCGCCCCATCCGCCGCTCCTAAGCCGTCCGCTCCGCGTGACCCGGACGAGGGCAGCGGGGGGGACGGCGAGAGCGACGACGACTGGGAGGGCATAGAGGCGTCAGAGGCGGAGGATCTATTCTCGGCGGCGGCAGCTTTGGTGACGACGATGGCGGCTACGGGGAATTTAAAGATTGGAGAGGGGCTGCAGCTGCTGCTGTATGGTCTGTACAAGCAGGCGAGCGACGGGCCGTGCGACACCAAACAGCCTGCCGTGTACAGCTTCAAGGCGCGGGCCAAATGGTGAGTGAGCATCCGTCCTATTTTTTTCTCCTGCTGCCTTGAAGAAACGAGAAACATAAACGGTAACAGCACTAGCACTGCAAACAGCACGCCATGTACAGTTTCACGGTGAGCCAAACGTTGAGTGAGCATTTTTCCCCCTCATATGCTCTGCTTGCCGACGGAAAATAACAAGTCAGATTTTGTGGCTTGCCATGTGTCTGAGTGATTTGTTCCCGTACGCGTCACTGTTGTCCTGTTACAGGGACGCGTGGAAGAAGCTGGGGAGCATGAGTCAGGACGAGGCAATGGCGCAGTATGTGGGGCTGGTGGAGCAGATGATTCCGAACCCAAATGAGGTGAGAAGCATGCATGCATGCATGCATGTGAGAGGGTATATGGCACGATGGCAGCGTGATGCATAGGGAGGCAATGGCGCAGTATGTGGGGCTGGTGGAGTGGAGCAGATGACTCCGAATCCGAATGAGGTGAGAAGCTTGTGGCATGTGGCGGGTGTGTGTGTACACCGCTAGTGCGTTGTGGAGCATGTCTCTGCATGAGTCAGGACGAGGCGATGGCGCAGTATGTGGGGCTGGTGGAGTGGAGCAGATGAGTCCGAACCACCATGAGGTGAGAATGAGACGCATGTTTGTGGAAGGGAGTGCACGTGCATGCTGGCAGTGTGAGGCACAAGGACGCCATGAGCCATGGCGCAGTCTGTGGGGCTGGTGGAGTGGAGCAGATGAGTCCGAACCCCAATGAGGTGAGCAGCATGTGGGGTATGTGCGTCGTAAGGGATGCATCATCAAGGGTGGTATATTGCCGCATGAGTCAGGGGGGGGCGATGGCACAGTGAAGTATGTGAAGCTGGTGGAGTGGAGCACATGATTCCGAACCCCAATGAGGTGAGCAGCATGTGGGGGCATGGCATGGTTTGCTTCTCTCTCCGCGACGCACACATGCTTCAAGGGTGTGGGGCGCGAGTTGGTATTTGGGGTTGGTGGAGCAGATGATTCCGAATGCACGCGATGAGGTGAGCTGTATGTTGGGTGTGTGTGTGTGTGTGTGTGTGTGTGTGTGTGTGTGTGTGTGGAAGATCGCTGCACGATGTAACAGGAGGCAATAGCATGGTGAGAAGGGCAGCGGGTGTGGGAAGGGCTGGTGAGAATTATTTAGGACATGGTTACCCGCCCCCCAACTCACCCTGAAAAAGAAGTCAAAGATTTTCAAGCTTACCTTATGCATCCAATCCCTTTTCCAATCGTCTTCCTCTCAGGGATCGAAGGGCGGAGAAGGGGGAGGGGGAGGGGGAAGCGGAGGGGGAGGGGCAGGGAGGGGGGTGAGTACTATGCTGATGGCGGAAGGAGGGGAGGAGAGCGAGGGGGGGAAGGTGGGGGAGGATGGGGGAGGGGGAGAGGGTGGAACGGCGGAAGCAGACAGCAGTGGTTCTGGCTTTGGGTGAGTGTGCTTTGCGTTTCCTCCGTCACTTTCTTCATCCTCTCTTCCTCCCCGCATCCTCTCTCGCCCTTCCTCCTGCTCCCTATCGTTCTTCAGTCTCCTTCCGGTCCACACTCACTTTCCCACATCTTCCCCTCCCGTCCTGCCCCTCCTGCATCCGTCCAGCTGTGACATTTCCCCTTTCCCCTCCCCGTTCCCCCCTCCCCTCTATGTTTCCCCGTTTCCTTCCCCTTAACCCCTTTTCTGAGTCAATTCAAAGTCCTTTTGACTGTAACATGCCCCTTCCCTTTCCCCTCCCCTTTCCCCTCCCCTCTCCCCCTTCCCCCTTTCCTTCCCCCACCCCCTTTCCAGTCGCCTGCATGCATTGGCAAGTGCTGACGTGGAGGACACGTCAGCAGTGGAGGAATGGATAAAGGAGCACCCAGAGGCTCTGGAACAGAGAGGTGAGATTCGGTGTGGAGTGGTGGCATGTGGTCCACCAGTGTGGTGTGATGCGATAGAGCGGTTTGATGTGGTGAATGTGGAGTGGGCGGGAATGTATCTATGACTGACTGTGTGCGTGTACACTTTTGTTTTTTTTAATCACCGCTGCCGTTAAAGTCTCTCTTCTGTGTTTGTCTCTCCCACTACCAGACGACGAAGGCCGGACGGCGCTGCACTGGGCGGCAGACAGAGGCAAGCTAGGCATGACTCGGTGCTTGCTGGCTCATGGTGCTGATGTCAGCCAAACTGTAAGTCAAGTCACTGCTTCCCCACCTGGGTCTCTCAAAACTCCCCCCCCCCTCCCCTTCCCCCACTTCCCCCACTTCCCCGCTTCTCCCCCTTCTCCCCTCTAACTCCCCCCTTTGCTTTCAAATGACACCAAAAGGGTCAAGCTGGCCATGACTCAGTGTCTGTTGGCTCGTGGTGCTGAAGCTGTGAGTCCTTGCCTCTTGGCGGTTGGCTCATTTTACCGTACCTTCATTTTACCGTACCTTCATTTTACCGTACCTTCATTTTACCAGGACGATGAGGGCCGGACTCCCCTGCACTATGCTACAGTGGTGTGCGAGCCTGAATCACTTGCCGATGTTCCCCGTCTCCTTCTCTCGCCCACATTCCCCCCTCCCCCACCTCTTCAATCAGGACGATGAGGGTCAGACTCCCCTGCACTACGCTACAGTGTGCGAGCACGAATCAATTGCCGACCTTCTGCTAGAGAATGGAGCCGATCCATGCCGCCCGGACAATGAGGGCACGCGCCCCAAGGACATCCGCCCGGCCTCTTGGTCTGCCCCGGCTTGGACTGGGCCTGGCTGAGGTTCGGAAAAAACTTCATTCAGGCTCGGAGTAGGCTTGGAATGGAATAGGCTCGGATTGGCCGCTGGGTGGTTGTGGAACATTTGGAAGGGAGGAGAGCAGGACAAATATGGCTGTGTTTTGTAAATACTTAGCAGCATAACAGCCATGTGGGAGGAAGGCCGAAGCAGCTGAGGGGCATGTGGAAGGGGGATTGGATGTATGATGTTGGGTAGTCTGATCACACGCTGCGGGTTAGCTACATTGCTCCATGTAACCGTATTATGGATGCCAAGTAGCTGAACGTGGCAAAACCTCGTCTTTTCCATTTGTGATAACGGTCTAGACTTCTATTGTGCCAAAACTGCGCCGCCCGTGGGGCTCGAACCCACGACCACAAAATTAAGAGCCTTGCGCTCTACCAACTAAGCTAGGTGGGCTGTTTGTTGGCTTGCTATTAAGTTTGTACTTTGTAGTTTTGGAAAATCACCAGCTAGCTCTTGGACCCTTCTGTCCACACATCGTCCGCCATGGCTGCGTCTCTGCTCGTCGCTCTGCTCCTCACCAGCGCCACTCTCGGCCACCAGCGCCTCGTGGCGGCCAAGCCCAACATCGCCGCCTCCCAAGGTGCCCTGCCGCATCTTAGCCGCATCCATCGCTGCTTCGCCCGCATTGCCCCAAATCGTTGCCGCAATGCCGCCGCTGCCTGTGCACATCGTAGCATCGGCGCTAAGAGAAATCGTAGCATCGCTTTGTGGTGCACATTAGCTTCATTGTGCTACCTCGCATCTGACCAACCAATGCTTGCCAGCATTGCCTAGTCTTCTCCGCCATTGCCTGCCCTCCTGGTCACTTGTTCGCATTACGCTTGGAACTCGACTTTTGAGGCGCCTCAAAACGCGCTCGGCGGCATGAGAGCTCGGCCGGCCGTCTCCGTTATAGTTTCAGGGTGTTTTTGAGAATTCTCAGGGTGTTTTTGAGAATTCTCAGGGTGTTTTTGATAATTCTCAGGGTGTTTTTGAGAATTCTCAGAAACACCCTACGCGCTCGGCGGCATGAGAGCTCGGCCGGCCGTCTCCGTGATAGTTTTTGTCGGCATGAGGCGGATTCGTCGCCCTCATTTCAATCTCCTCGCGTCAAATCCTCCTCCCACTTTCCCGCCCACCGGCGCGCCGACGGGCTGGCAGCGCTGCAGGTGGCGTGGCGCGAGCAGGAGCCGTCGTGCCTTGACTCCTAACAACACTGCCCGTGGCGGGTGTGAATACGCCCATCCCCACCCATCCCCACCCATCCCCACCCATCCCCACCCATCCCCGCCCATCCCCGCCCATCCCCGCCCATCCCACCGTCGCACGTCAGCCGACGGGCTGGCAGCGCTGCAGGTGGCGTGGCGCGAGCTGGAGCCGTCGTGGGCCGTTGGATCGGACTGCAGCAAGGCCTTGGGATTGTCGTGCGATGATCAGGGCCGGATTGTTGCCATGTGAGTGCCTTTTGAGTCGACTCAAAAGTCACTGTCGTGCGATAATCAGGGCCGGATCATCGGCATGTGAGTGGAAAGTCGTTTGAGGCGCCTCAAAAGGCCTTGGGATTGTCGTGCGATCATCAGGGCCGGATCATCGGCATGTGAGTGAGTGTGATGCTGTGGTCCTTTTGAGGCGCCTCAGAAGTGATGCTCTGCTCCTCAGTACATGAAATTAAGAATCTGCTATTGAGAATTCTCAGAAGTGCCTTCAGTAGTGCTGTTTAAGTTTCTTGAATGGCTGGTTACTAACTAGGGGGAGATTGGGGTGATCTGAGCTCATAGGGGTGATATAAGCTCATAGGGGTGACCTGAGCTCATAGGGGTGATCTGAGCTCATAGGGGTGACCTGAGCTCATAGGGGTGATCTGAGCTCATAGGGGTGATCTGAACTCATAGGGGTGATCTGAACTCATAGGGGTGATCTGAGGTTTCCTGTTATGCTGATCATTCCTGGTCTTGAGACGTTTAAAGCTCCGGTTTACATTTGATATGGCACACTACTGCTGATGTGGCAACAAATACCGACATGCCTGTTCTTGCCATGTCATGCTCCCCCTCTCTCCTCCCGCGATGCTGACGTCAGCAACATGCCACCTGGCAACATATCTGGGTATCTTCCCGAGGGGATCGGCCAACTGAAGAGCCTGCAGCAGATGTGAGTGATGGTGCGTGGTGGTGTGTGGTGGTATGCGGTGCTCTATGGTCGTTACATTTTAGTGCACTGAAGAAGTGCCTGCAGCAGATGTGAGTGGCGGTGTGGTGTGTGGTGCTGTGGTGTGGTGTGCGGTGGTACACTGTGTTGCTCTCTGTGTGTGCTGCGTCATTTCCATTTCAGCGCACTGAAGAAGAGCCTGCAGCAGATGTGAGTGATGGTGTGGTGCGGTGTGCAGTGGTACGCTGTGGTGCTCTGTGCTGCTGTGCGGTGCTCTGTGTTGCTGTGCGGTGCTCTGTGTTGCTGTGCGGTGCTCTGTGGTCGTTACATTTTAGTGCGCTGAAGGGCCTGCAGCAGATGTGAATGATGGTGCAGTGTGCGGTGTAGCAGTGGTACTCGGTGGTGCTGTGCAGTGCTCTGTGGTGTTCTGTGGTGCTCTGTGGTGTTCTGTGGTGCTCTGTGGTGCTCTGTGGTGCTCTGTGGTGCTCTGTGGTGTTCTGTGGTGCTCTGTGGTGCTCTGTGGTGCTCTGTGGTGCTTCAGCTTTCTCCGTGTGGTGTTTTTTCCGGAAGATTGCCCACACCTGCCTACCCATGCCTACCCCTGCCTACTCCTGCCTGCCCACCTCTGCCCACCCCTGCCCACCAATGCCCACCCATGCCCACCAATGCCCACCCATGCCCACCAATGCCCACCCATGCCCACCACTGCCTACCTCCTTGTGCTGCTGATTCCTTCCCAGCAACCAGCTCTTCAGCTCCCTCCATGTGGCGTTACTGAGAAGAGTGCCCACTCTTGCCCACCCATGCCCACCCATGCCCACCCATGCCCACCCATGCCCACCCATGCCCACCCATGCCCACCCATGCCCACCCATGCCCACGCATGCCCACACATGCCCAACCATGCCCACCCCTGCCCACCCCTGCCCACCCCTGCCTCCCTGTGTGCTGCAGATCCCTGCCCGGCAACCAGCTCTTCAGCACCCTCCCCATCTCCGTGTCCTTGCTCACCAACCTCACCTCCGTGTGAGCATCTCATTGTGCACACATGCGTCGTCCCCACATGCATGTATCATGTGTGACTTTTGAGTCGACTCAAAAGTCAGCTCGTCCCCACATGCATGTATCATGTGAGTATCTATGCCATCTCGCATGTGTTTGTGCGTTGCTCACCAACCTCACTTCCGTCCATGTATGCATGCCATTGCACACCAAATCTGTATGCGTGCATGTGTTGCACATGCGTTTCTGTAGAATGTAATTTTGTGTGTATGCATTGCATGCCATCACACACATGCCACACATGCCACACATGCCACACACATGCCACCACACACACGCCATTGCTTGCACATGCATGTGTGTATCTGCGCCATCGCACATGTGCGTTTTTCACGTGTATGAAGAAGTGGTTTGAGACGTCTTCATACACGTGGCCATCGCACATGTGCGTTTTTCAGTCCAGCTTCAAATTCGGATGTATGTCACACCCACCCACCTATCACTCCACTCCATCCCTCTGATTCCTCCTGCTGTTCCTATGTTCCATCTTATCCCCGTTAGTGAGCTATCCAATAACAACATAACGGGTTCCATCCCCACAGCTTGGTTCCAACTTAGAGATCTTGAAATTCTGTAAGCGGGCACACCACACAAAGTGTTGAGCTTTTGATATCCTGTACGCAAGAAGACACTCCAGATTCAAGCTTTAAGGGTTAAGAGACAACTTTTGAGGCGCCTAAAAAAACTATGCAGGTTAAAAGACGACTTTTGAGGCACCAAACCAAAAAAAAAGAGGGGGGGGGGGCGGGGGTTGGGGGGTGAGGGGGAGGGGGGTGGGTAAGACGACTTTTGAGGCGCCTAAAAACTGTAAGCAAGCAGACACTCCAAATCTCAAGTTTCTGACATCCTTTTGAGGGACGAATTCTGAGACGTTTCAACAACAGTCTTATTACATGAGATTTCTATGCGTTTCTTGCCTTCCATCAACTTTTCCTGTCAGATCCCGTTCTCTTATATTCTTTCTGTTTTGGCGTATGTTTTTGAGAATTCTAAAAAAAACTCTCGTTCTCTTATATTCTTTCTGTTCTGATTCCTACTCCTATGCGTTTCTCCCCTTAACCCCCCCATTTCCAACCCGCTTCCCCTTTCCTCCACCACTCCCCCCCCCTCCCCTTCCACCCCTTCCCTCTTCCCTTCCACCCCCTCCCCCTTCCTTTCACCCCCTCCCACTCCCCTTCTACCCCCCCTCCACTTCCCCCTTCCACCCCCTTTTCCCCCTTCCGCCCTTTCCCCCTCCCCTTGTAACCCGCCCTCCCCCTCCCATATACACCAGAGACCTGTCTCGCAACCGTCTCACTCACCTCCTCGCTCCCAGACGCCTTTGACTCCCATGCTTACTTAGTCTCTCTCTCTACAGCCTGCTTACTGTTCAAACACGTCCCCTCTGCAACACCCGCCCCCGCCCCTTGCATTTCAACCCCTCTTCCCCCTCCCCATACACCAGAGATCTATCTCGCAATCGCCTCACCTCCTCGCTCCCAGACGCTTTTGACTCCCTCTTCTCTCTGCGCCTGCTGTAAGCCCCGCCCTGCCCTCTCTTGCTGCTTTCTGTGTCACGCATGTATACTGGGGGCATTCACCCTTGCAAAATCAAGCACATGCACTCCCCAATCGCCTCACCTCCTCCCTCCCACACGCCTTTGACGCCCTCTTTCAGCCTGCGTCTGCTGTAAGCACACTGTGCTGCTCCTGCCTTGTACGTTACACATGCGATGCTGGCTTGTATGCCACACACGCATTTCCAGCACACCCCAACCGCCTCACCTTCTCCCTCCCACACGCCTTTGACTCCCTCTTTCAGCCTGCGTCTGCTGTAAGCGCTGCTGCTCTGCTCTGCTCTGCTGCCTTTTACACCATTCTGCCTTGTTCCAAGCACACCCCATCACCTTCACCTCCTCCCTCCCACACGCCTTTCACTCCCTCTTCTCTCTGCTGTAAGCGCTGCTGCTCCGCTCATGCCTTTTACACCATTCTGCCTTGTTCCAAGCACACCCCATCACCTTCACCTCCTCCCTCCCACACGCCTTTCACTCCCTCTTCTCTGTGCAGTAAGCGCTGCTGCTCTGCTCATGCCTTTTACACCATTCTGCCTTGTTCCAAGCACACCCCATCACCTTCACCTCCTCCCTCCCACACGCCTTTCACTCCCTCTTCTCTCTGCTGTAAGCGCTGCTGCTCGGCTGCTCCTGCCTTCTACTCCATGATGACTTGTTCCATTCCAAGCACATCCCAACCGCCTCACCACCTCCCTCCCACACGCCTTTCACTCCCTCTTCTCTCTGCACCTGCTGTAAGCCCTGCCCTGCCTTGCTGCCGTCTATGTCACGTCACACACACATGTGTTCACTCTACATGAGATATTCTCAGTGATATTCCTACACGCCTTCTTTTTCGCCCCACCGTCCCTTTGCTCCCTTCTCTGCCCCCACCCTTCCCAGTAGCCTCTCCTCCTACAGCTTCTCCCAGGCTGCACCCTGCCTCCTGCCTCCACCCTGCCTCCACCCTGCCTCCACCCTGCCTCCACCCTGCCTCCACCCTGCCTCCACCCTGCCTCCACCCTGCCTCCACCCTGCCTCCACCCTGCCTCCACCCTGCCTCCACCCTGCCTCCACCCTGCCTCCACCCTGCCTCCACCCTGCCTCCACCCTGCCTCCACCCTGCCTCCACCCTGCCTCCACCCTGCCTCCACCCTGCCTCCACCCTGCCTCCACCCTGCCTCCACCCTGCCTCCACCCTGCCTCCCTCCCAGGCTCCCTGCGACCCACCAATCCTTCCAGCATCCTTGGAAAACCACATGTTTCCCCCTATCTTCCACACCCCTCCCCCCTCCTCCCCCACCCTCCTCAGCAATCTCTCATCCAACAGCTTCTCAGGCACCCTCCCACCTTCCATTGGCAATCTCAATTTTCTTGAAAAGCTGTACGTCCTTTGGATCGTTTTTTCCAGTGCCACAATCTGCTCGTTTTTGTCTCTCTCTCTCTTTTTTTCTTCTTTGAACACCACGTGCGCTTTCCAGCCGCTCCCCTGTAGCACCTTCCCTGCACCTCCCTTGCTCGCTTCTTGAGTGCTTCGAAACTCCTGGTGGCACCTCCCTTGCTCGCTTCTTGAGTGCTTCGAAACTCCTGGTGGCACCTCCCTTGCTCGCTTCTTGAGTGCTTCGAAACTCCTGGTGGCATCTCCCTTGCTTGCTTCTTGAGTGCTTCGAAACTCCTGGTGGCATCTCCCTTGCTCGCTTCTTGAGTGCTTCGAAACTCCTGGTGGCATCTCCCTTGCTCGCTTCTTGAGTGCTTCGAAACTCCTGGTGGCACCTCCCTTGTTCGTTTCCTGAGTGCTTCGAAACTCCTGGTGGCACCTCCCTTGCTCGCTTCTTGAGTGCTTCGAAACTCCTGGTAGCACCTCCCTTGCTCCCGCATCCCCTTCCTTTTTTTGTCTTTTGATTTTCAATTTCTTTATCTGATCACACATCCCTCCCTCTTCACATTATCGCCTCCACCCCCGAATCCAGTGCCTTCACCTCTGCTTCTTCCTTTCGTGCTTCGCTCTCCCCCTCTTATCACTCTCCCACTGACCTCCCCCTTATTGCACCCCCCCCCCCCCCACAATGCTTCATGCTTTCTTTGTTTCTTCGTTTCTTGCTTCACTCTCGCCCCCTCTGACCACCCCCAGGGATCTCCACGCCAATCCTTTCTCCGGCTCGCTCCCTGCCGCTCTAGCGCAGCTCTCCTCACTCACACTCCTTGACATATCAACCACTGGCCTCCTCTGCCCGCTGGAAGGCACCTATCCTCACTTCCCTCCCTCCTCTTTGTGTCCTTCTTTCTTCCTTCCTTCCTTTCTTCATTTCTTCCTTTCTTCTTGGTTTCCCTTCGCCAATTCCCTTTTTTACCACCCCCAGGGATCTCCTCCACTCAAATCCTTTCTCCGGCTCGCTCCCGGCGGCACTAGCGCAGCTCTCCTCCCTCACGCTCCTCGACATATCAGCCACAGGCGTCCTCTGCCCCCACTTTCTCCCTCTTCCTCTCCTCCCTCTACCCCAGGGACCTGCACGCCAATCCGTTCTCCGGCTCGCTCCCGGCGGCACTAGCCCAGCTCTCCTCGCTCACACTCCTCGACATATCAACCACGGGCCTTCTATGCCCACTGGAAGGCACCTGCCCTTCTACTGTCCCCCTGTCTTCCCTCTACTGCGAATTCTGCTCCTCCTTCTGCCGATACTGCAATGATCCCAGTGAGTGGTTTGGGGGAGAAAGGGAGTTGGTCTGGGGCAAAGGGGGGAGCTCTAGTCTTCCTCACAAGCCACCTGCCCCAGTCACACCGTCTCCATGTCTTCCCTCTACTGCGAATTCTGCTCCTCCTTCTGCCGCTACTGCAACGACCCCAGTGAGTGCTGTGGGGGAGAGGGGAAGCTTAGAGGGAAATCGGTTGCTTTGAGCCTTGCTTTGGATCGAATGGTCACTCACAGTCCTTCCTCCTCCCCACTCATTTGCCTCCTCCCTTCCTTCCCCTCTCGTTTTTCCTCTCCCCTCCCTTTTCTTATCCCTACCAGGCATCTCTCACACCCCCCCTGCGCCAACACCAGCACCAGCAACATCCGCAGCCACCCCCCTTCCTTCCCTCCCTCTCTTCCCCAGTCATATCCCAATCACTTCCCGTCTGTCTCCCTTTTCCCACTTGTCCTCTTGCTTCCAGGCATCAATCACACCCCCCCTGCGCCAACACCAGCACCAGCACCATCCGCAGCCACCCCACCAAACTCCCCCACAACTGGGGGGTCCCCGCCACCATCCCCAGCATCTTCCCCTGCACCACCAGCACCACCACCACTTCCCAATCCCACTCCCCAGTCACCGCCTCCCCCTGCTACCACCCCGCCTTCCACATCTCCTCCCAGCCCCCCTCCTCCCTCTCGCTCGGCCTTTTCTGCCCTTTTCCTCTCTCCTCCCGCCCTGTGGTTCCGCCTTCTCCTCCTCGTTGCAGCCCTCCTGCTGCCCGTTCCGCTGTTATGATAAGGTATGAATCGAAGGTGCCTTGAACCATTGTTGAAGTATAATAAAAGGTAAACGCGGCTTCCCTCCCTCACTCTCCCCCTCCTTACAACTTTCCTGCTGCCTGTTCCGCTGTTGTGATAAGGCACCGGTATGAATGTAATTCGCCTTGAACTCCTGAGCCCCGTTTTGAGGCGCCTCAAAAGAGTTTTGAGGCGCCTCAAAACTCGCACCGGTATGAATGTAACCCACCTTGAACTCCCAGTTTGCCTCTCATGATGGGGGAGGAAAACTGGGGAGCCCCATTCTTCCTCCCCCATCATGCGTCTCTCCCACCCACTTGTTTCTCTTCCTCCTCATTGCAGCTTCCTTGCTGCCTGCTGTGATGTAGTAAGGTACCGTAGCTGGGTTAACATACAAGAGAAAGAAGCATGAGAAGAGGTGTTCCGGCAGTTGCCAGATTTTCAACACTGGAAAAATGCAAGGGTACAGATATCGTATATCCTCCGCCACCGTCCTCCTCCCTTGGTCTTGTTCTGATGTTGCTTCCTCCGTTTGTCCTGCCTGCTGCCTGTAGGGCTTATGCAAGATGCTGCCTCGTTTGTTGGGCTGTGAACAAAGCAGTAGAAGCGGAAGCAGAAGCAGAAGCAGCAGCAGCAGCAGCAGCAGCAGCAGCATATCTACCAGTAGAAAAGTTGTTTTCTGGCAACAGGCCATCTACCGGTGGATTCTAGACAGTTAACCGATGCGATGTGGATTGTAGGTCCGGTAGATCGCTTCAGGCTAGATGTGATGTTGTTCACGAGGTAGTCTTTAGTTTTCTCTATATTTCTGTTGTTGATCCATTACTGGATATTCTTTGTTCTAGGTGAGGCTTGAACAATGTGAAATAATAAGTGATTTCTTTGTCGCACACACGCTTAGGGGCAAAATTTATAGCCACTCTGGTATATTTGTAATTGAATCATACACTCAAAAGAAGTGTACTTGAAAGTAGCGGGTCGACTCTTCACACTACCTCCGCCTGCTGCTGTACTTGTTACAGCTGCTTATTCTTCAAATCCGCTGGTTACCACTCAACTGGTAACCGTACTCGACATCTCATCATCCGCTCCAGAATCCCCCACCTCGCCCATACCACCCGCCTCAACCACCCCGGGCGGCACAGAACCAGCCAACGCAGCACCGGGCGGCACACCACCGGGCGGCAAGCTCCTGGCGTTGAGCCAGGCAATGATATCCCCCACCACCCTGGCGATGACATCGTCAGGCTCGCCGCATGTGAGGGCGTGCCAGCACCCCTCGTACATCTTGATTTCCTTGTCTGCACTGCTAGATCGAATGAAGAGCTCCTGGCTGGCTGCTGGATCGGTCACCACGTCCTTTGCTCCATGCAGGATGAGCAGGGGGACGGTGACCTGGGGAAGTGGGGGGTGGATTGGGATGGAATGCGGTGGAGTGAGGTTGTGTGGGGTGGAGTGGGCTATCATGAGGCTCGCCGCATGTGAGGGCGTGCCAGCACCCCTCGTACATCTTGATCTCCTTGTCCGCACTGCTGGCGCGCAGAAAGAGCTCCTGGCTGGCTGCTGGGTCCGTCACCACGTCCTTTGCCCCGTGCAGGATGAGCAGAGGCACTGTGACCTGGGGAAACGGGTGTGGGTTAAAGTGAGGTGGGTTTAATTGCGGTAAAGAGCTTGCACCCCATCAGCTCCTGGCTGGCTGCTGGGTCCGTCACCACGTCCTTGGCCCCGTGCAGGATGAGCAGAGGCACTGTGACCTGGGGAAACGGGTGTGGGTTAAAGTGAGGTGGGTTTAATTGCGGTAAAGAGCTTGCACCCCATCAGCTCCTGGCTAACTGCTGGGTCCGTCACCACGTCCTTTGCCCCGTGGAGGATCAGCAGAGGGACGGTGACCTGGAGAAGGGAGGGGTGGAGTGCGGTGGAGTGGGGTGGAGTGGGGTGGAGTGGGGTGGTGTGGTATGAAAAGACTGCTCGCATGCATGCGCACATGCCCCCATCTACCCACCTCCTCCATGTGGCTGCCAAAGTCTTGGGTGACTCGCAGCAGCTGCAGCACCGTGCCCAGGCACCCCACCCACTCAACCACACACACACGCATGCATGTATGCACACAGACCTACCCCCACCCACCCACCCACCCACCCACCTCCTCCATGTGTGCGCCGATATCTTGGGTGGTGCGCAGCAGCTGCAGTGCCGCGGCCACGCATGCACGTTTGTGCGTACACATTCCCCACACCCACCCACCCACCCCCACCCACCCACCCACCCCCACCCACCCACCCACCCACCCACCCACCCACCCACCTCCTCCATGTGTGCGCCGATGTCTTGGGTGGTGCGGAGCAACTGCAGCGCCGTGGCGAGGCGGGGCTTGTCCTGATATGCGAAGGGGTGATTCTCCGCCCTCTCCCGCTTCTCCGGCACCTGCTCAGGTGTGCACACGCACACATAAACGCGAGCAGAGCAGCCATACACCCACATGATAGCATGGGAAATGAGGCTTGTGAGGTCTGGGAAAACCACCTGCAGGCATGGACGTCGGCGGCAGCAGCAGGCATGGACGCAGCATGGGAATAGCATAGGAAACATACAGCGGCGGCGTGATAAAAGGTAAGTTTTGAGACGTCTCACTCAAACTTTATCACGAGGCCTCGAAATACCACCAGCACAGCAGGCATGCACGCATGGAATGGCATATGAATCATACAGCGGCGGTCACTGACATGGCATCTGTCCCTGTTTTCACCTGAAAGAGGTTCTCTGTTGTATTCACCTGAAAGCAGACGTCAGGGTTGGCGCTGACAGGCACCAGCTTCCAGGTGGGGAAGATGTATGAAAGGCATTTGAGGACGAAGATCACTGGTGCAGGGGGGATCAGCTCTTGAGACATCTGGGAGGGAGAACAGAAGAGGAATGGATGGGGGAGAGAGAAAGAGAGAATGATACAGGAGAGGCACCAGCTTCCAGGTGGGGAAGATGTGTGAGAGGCACCTGAGAACGACGATCACTGGCGCAGGGGGGATTAGCTCTTTCGACATCTGGGAGGGAGGACAGAAGAGGAATGGATGGGGGAGAGAGAAAGAGAGAATGATACAGGAGAGGCACCAGCTTCCAGGTGGGGAAGATGTATGAAAGGCATCTGAGAACGAAGATCACCGGTGCAGGGGGGATTAGCTCTTGGGCCATCTGGAGGATAAGATGTGTGTGGGGTGGGGAATAATGCAATAAGAATTAGAAAGAGGGGGAAGAGGATGCTGCTCCCCCGGAGCATTTGAGTTCATGCGCCTATGTGGAAACCTGGCGGCGAAACGCCTCCACAATGCCGAGCCTTCTTCACGAGAGGCAACAAAATTGTTCCATTCGTACCGCCAAAGGTGGTCAATCGCCCTGCAGAGGGGCCAGGCGAACGCCCTATGCGCCAAGACGCTGGCGGCCTTCGAGGCCGAGGCACCGACTTCTGCCTACCAGGATGAGCCCCTTGACACGGGCGATCTCCTGCATGTTCTCGAGCCGGACTTTGAGCTGCCTTAGGTAGCTCTCTTGCATGCTTGTGCCTGAATTTATAAACTGCACTGATGTATTGCATGCTACATCCAATGAAGGACCATTCGAAGAGGATGACGGAGAAGATGTGGGGAACATGTATGATAGAGGTATCTGAGAGAAAAGATCACTGGCGCAGGGGGGATTAGTTTTGAGACGTCTCAAAAGGGGTGAGGGGAAGAGGATGATGGGGAAGATGTGGGAAAGATGTATGAGAGGCATCTGAGAATGGAGATGACTGGCGCAGTGGGGATTAGCTATTGCGCCACTTGGGAGGGAGAGGGGCGGAAGAAGGGTGAGAAGGGAAAGGGAGAAGATGTACGAGAGGCATCTAAGAACGAAGAAGACTAGTGCTGGGGGGATTAGCTCTTGGGAGGGAGAGAGGTGTGTAGGGAGTGACTCGCCATAGAGCACAACACAGTCCTTCAACACCAACCTGCACCACTCTTAACCATGCTACACCGCACTGCGCACCCAAGTTGTACTGACCTTGCACATGGGCGCCACCAGCACTGCTCCGTTCCACGGGGTGGGGTCTCTTCGTGACACTTGAATCGCCATCGCGCCTCCCATGGACTCAACACAAACACAACACAACAAGGCACCTCTGCACCACTCATAGCCCCACTTCACCGCACTACACCGCACTGCAGACACCAACTAGTACTTACCTTGCACATGGGCGCCACCAGCACTGCTCCGTTCCACGGGGTGGGGTCTCGCCTCCCATGGACTCAACACAAACACAACACAACAAGGCACCTCTGCACCACTCATAGCCCCACTTCACCGCACTACACCGCACTGCAGACACCAACTAGTACTTACCTTGCACATGGGCGCCACCAGCACTGCTCCGTTCCACGGGGTGGGGTCTCTTCGTGACACTTGAATCGCCATCGCGCCTCCCATGGACTCAACACAAACACAACACAACAAGGCACCTCTGCACCACTCATAGCCCCACTTCACCGCACTACACCGCACTGCAGACACCAACTAGTACTTACCTTGCACATGGGCGCCACCAGCACTGCTCCGTTCCACGGGGTGGGGTCTCTTCGTGACACTTGAATCGCCATCGCGCCTCCCATGGACTCAACACAAACACAACACAACAAGGCACCTCTGCACCACTCATAGCCCCACTTCACCGCACTACACCGCACTGCAGACACCAACTAGTACTTACCTTGCACATGGGCGCCACCAGCACTGCTCCGTTCCACGGGGTGGGGTCTCTTCGTGACACTTGAATCGCCATCGCCCCTCCCATGGACTCCCCGTAGAGGAAAAACGGCAGATGGGAGAACCTCGGGCTTGCTGGGGCGGGAAGGGAGGGGATGTTGGGGAACGGGAAGTGAGGAAGGAGGAATTGTGATTTGAGTCGGCACAAAACACTTGAAGTGCCATCGCCCCTCCCATTGACTCCCCATAGAGGAAAAATGGCAGATGGGAGAAACTCGGGCTTGCTAGTAGGTGTGGGGGGGGGGAGGAGAGGGGTTGGGGGAGGATGGACGGGGGGAGGGGGGGGGAGGAGGGAGGAGGTGTAAATTGAGTCGACTCAAAAGAATTGAATCGCCATCGCCCCTCCCATGGATTCCCCATTAGGGAAAAACGGTAAATGGGAGAATCTGGGGCTTGCTGGGGGGATGAGAGCGGGGGAGGGAGAGGAGAAACAGGAGGTGGGGAAGGAGGAGGCGTGTTTCGAGTCGAATCATGAGACTTGAATCGCCATGGACTCACCATAGAGGAAAAACGGCAGATGGTAAAATCTAGGGCTTGCAAGGGGGGGGAAGAGGGAGGAGGGGGGGAGGGGGGGTGTGTTTGGGTTAAGGAGGAGGCGGGCGGGGAAGACGGGGCGGGGGGAAAGGGGCCCTTGAGAACACTCAAATAGAATTCGGATGTGTGGAACCCATGGGACGTGGCAAAGGAGGAGGCACGAGGTAGTTCAATAGAATATGGGGGAGAGGAGAGAGCAGCCTGAGTCCCTTGCTATCCCCCCATTCCCTCCTCCCAATGCCCATGGCAACTCCTCTCATTACCTCTCAGCCGGTCGGCAAACTCAAAGACATCATCTGGCAGGTGGGTGAATCTGCGATGTACCCGAGTCGACCCGCTGACAGGCAACTAGTGGTGCCCCTTGCTATTTCCCCCTTCCCTCCTCCCAACACTGCACTGAACTCCTCTGCATACCTCTGAGCTGGTTGGCGAACTCAATAACATCGTTCGTCAGGCGGGTGAAGCTGCGGATGTACCCGTGGCGACCGGCTGACAGCCAACCCCTTCCACCGCACTAAACTCCTCTGCCTACCTTTTAATCGATTCGCAAACTCAATAACGTCGTCTGCCAGGCGGGTGAAGCCGCTGATGTACCCGTGGCGACCGGCTGACAGCCAACCAGTGGCCCTCATAGTGCCCTTTCCCCCCTCCCAACACCGCACTCAATTCCTCTGCTTACCTCTCAACCGATTAGCAAACTCAATCACATCGTCTGCCAGGCGAGTGAAGCTGCGGATGTACCCGTGCCGTCCGGCTGACAGCCCGTGGCCCTCGTAGTCAACTCCCACTAGGGCGTAGCCTGCTGCTGCCAGCATCACCGCCACGTCTGGTGGGAGGAGTGAGAGGGGGAGCAATGGTAGAGGATGGGAGAGGAGAGAGGGGAATATCTGGTGAGTGTGTGGCAACAGAACGGCTGACAGCCCGTGTCCCTCGTAGTCCACTCCCACCAGCGCATAGCCTGCTGCTGCCAGCATCACTGCCACATCTGGTGGGAGGAGAAGGGAAAGGGGAGGGGGGACGATGAGTGCAGACAGTGGCACATGGAAGAAGAGTGTGTGGCACTTTCTGGTACTTTCAGCCACATACCCTGCTGCTGCCAGCATACCCATACGCATACCCATACGCCCCACATGCACAACCCAACCCAACCTGCGCCCATACCTTCAAAGATGTGCGTGCACGTCTCCCCATACCCATGGCAGAACAGCACCACGCCCCTCAGAGGGTTACCGTGTCCCACACCGTTTTGCACCCACGGACACACCCTTATACCCATCTGACCCATACCTTCAAAGATGTATGTGCAGGTCTCCCCGTACCCATGGCAGAAAAGCACCACGCCTCTCAATGGCTTGCCATGCCTCACCACTCCGCATCCATGCCCACCCACATACACACCTTCGTATATGTATGTGCACGTCGCCCCATACACATTTACCACCTACCTTCAAAGATGTATGTGCACGTCTCCCCGTACCCATGGCAGAACAGCACCACGCCTCTCAATGGCTTGCGGTGCCCCACCATTCTCCACCCACACGCACACGATCACACACCCCCATACATCCCTACCCATTTCCCACCTTCAAAGATGTACGTGCACGTCTCCCCGTACCCATGGCAGAACAGCACCACGCCCCTCAACCGGCCGTCACTGGGCAGCCACTCCTTGGTGAACAGCTCCACTCCCCGCGAGTTTATGAAATACTCTTCTGAAGAAGCCACGCCTTGAGCAGCCTGGGGGAGGGAGAGGCAGGGGTATGGAAAGGCAGAACAGCACCACGCCTCTCAGCCTCTCAGCCTCTCAGCCTCTCAGCCGGCCGTCACTGGGCAGCCACTCCTTGGTGAAGAGCTCAACGCCTCTCGAGTTTATGAAATACTCCTCGGACGAAGCCACGCCTTGTGCGGCCTGGGGAAGAAAAGGCAGGGGCAAGAAAGGGGAGCATTGGGTTGGAACAGCACCACGCCTCTCAGCCGGCCGTCACTGGGCAGCCAGCCACTCCTTGGTGAAGAGCTCGACGACCCGTGAGTTGATGAAATACTCTTCTGAAGAAGCCACGCCTTGAGCAGCCTGGGAGAAGCGAGGGGGAGCAGGTGGGAGAGGAGTGGAGGGCCAGCGGAAGAGCCAGAGGCATCTCCTTTCTTGGCGAACAGCACCACGCCTCTCAGCCTCTCAGCCTCTCAGCCTCTCAGCCGCCCGTCACTGGGCAGCCACTCCTTTGGTGAGCAAATAGACGCCCTGTAGGTTGATAGAGTATTCCTCAGCCGAAGCCACGCCATGCGTGGCCTGGACAAGAGAGAGTCATTCCGAAAAGGGGAGCAGAGAGACGATTACATGACGCAAAGGCATGAGACGGGCGGGGGTGTCAAGTCGTTCCGTTCGAAAAAACCGGCATGCGACGGGCGGGGGTGTCCTTCCGTTTGAAACAATATACTCATTGGTGAGTAGCTCTTTGGAAAAAACAAATCACGAAAATTCACACACACGCAGTTTCACACGTTACTCTTAAGATGAAGCCACTTTTGAGATAAAGCCACGCTGTGAGATGCCTTTTGAGTGGACTCGAAAGTCAGATCCACCCCACGCAAATCCACACACAGTACTCTTCAGACAAATCCAGGGAGTGGGGGTGGAGACGTGTACGGCTATCGTGCTTTCTGCCTACTGTTTGACAATCGTACTGACTGACGGACACTGACGAACGACGTGACGGACAGACTGACGGCGACGTGACGGACAGACTGACGGACGACGTGACGGACAAACTGACGGACCAGTTGACGGACCAGCTACGAAAAAAGTCGCCGACTTTCTCAAGAAAAACTTACGTAGAACGAGGGAGGCTTCTTGTGCGGCTGCCGCGCTTTCCGCCGACCGGTCTCCCATTCGAGACTCAGCGCCTTTCGCGGCCTGGCGAGCCGCTTAACTACGTAAAAGACGGCGCCTCCTAAAATGACGGCGGGAAACACGGGACCCCACATGGTCTGTGGCTGCTACAGCCAGTTGTCTGAATCTAGAAGCTTGTATCATGGAAGTTTGCGCAAATTCTGAAGTGCAATTAGTAAAATCGGTACCTTCGTTTACCCATATAAACATGTGCACTACAATATACAGATTCCAGCTGAATTTGCACATTCACAGATTTGGCAGAAATGTTTGCTACTTCGAAAGTATATTGAACTAGATATGCTATATCGCATACTTCTTGTTTGCAGTATGAGAATGTTTATTCATTTATAAAGTACCACGGCACAGGGATTTAGAATGTTCCATGCACTTTCTCATACGCGTTACTAGGCCGTCGCCTGGGAAAAAACCCAGGTCCTGGTGAGAAAAGGCGCGAATTTCCGATGTGGCATCCACTAGCAAGAGAAATCCCGTCATAATCTCCGTCAGTGAATGTCATCGTAATCATTCCTGACGTCCCCACGCGTCGAAGCCGCGCCCTATCGACAGCAAACTATGCCGATTTCTTAGCACTTTCGGAGAAACACGTGCTACTGTCTCGTCGTAATTCTGAAATATCAGACTCTCTTGACGAGCCTCTTATGGCCACATTCCGCTGCTGTTCTCTCAGCTCTGTCGCGCCCTTGACGGGACCTAGCACAGGTAGCTTCCGCCATATCCCTTTCGAATCAGCTAGGCTCCCCTTTTTCCCGTTTTCGGCGCCCTTCGCGCTCCGTAGCGCCGGGAGAAGCCGCCGTATACCTTTTCAAACGACTCTCCTTCCACCTCCGTTTCCCGTGCCCGTCGCGGACCGCCGTCGCCGCGACGAATCCGCCAGCTCCCGCCGCGTCTCCCCTTCCGCCAGCTCCTCTCCCCCGCCTCCCCCTTCCCCCGCTCCTCCCTCTCCCGGCACTCCGCTCCCCCCATCCCCGCCCTCCTCCCCGCCGCCTTCCCCCTCCTTCCAAGACGGAATCACCTGGTTCTGCCTGTCTTTAATCGGCTTAATCGCGCTTATAGACCTCTCTCCGCTCGGCCCTATCCTCCGCGCCGCGCCTCCGCAATCCGCGCCGTTCCTGCTCGCGCTCGTCCAATGGCTGTTCTTCGTCCTCCCCGCGCTCTCCTGGTGCCGCGACCGCGGGTTCCCCCTCCGCACAACCCTCAAGCTGCAGCTTCCGTGGGGGGGAGCGGGAGGGGGAGGGGAGGGTCGCGGGGAAGGGGCGGGGCGCGGTGAATGGGTGGGAGCTGGGGAGCCGGGAGGTAAGGGGGACGGGGACGGGGAGAGGGGAGCGTCAGCAGGGGGAAACGATAGCTGGTGGAAGGCAATTGCAGCAGGGGCAGTAGGGGGTCCCATTCTATGGGCTCTGCTCTTCTCTTTAATTTCTCTCAAAACAGGTGCTGGAGGGGAGGCAGCAGGGGGATTAGCAGAACTAGCAGCAGCGGCAGGAGCAGCGGGAGGAGGCGGAGGGGATAGTGTGAGTGCTACAGCCTTGTTGCTGGGTCCTTTGCTGCTGCCAGATGGGACCGGAGGGGGCGTGGCTGCTACAGCTGCTTCTGCTACAGCTGTCGCAGCCCTGCCTCTGCTTGACCTGCTACAGCTGTTCCTGTGGGTGGCGGTGTCACCGGCTGTAGCAGAGGAGCTGCTGTTCAGAGGGCTGCTGCTCACGGCCCTGCAAGAGAGGCTCGGCAGGTGAGAGGCTCAGCAGGGGGCTGGGTTGTGTGGTTTGGCAATGTTCTTCCACCCACTGTCTTCCTTATTGGATGGGGCAGTCGCTCCAAAGTTCAGCCTCACTCCCATCAATGCAACAGCACTCATTCTTTTCCTCTCACCCTTGCCTCTCGTGGTACATCTAAGAATTGAGGCCAAGGTAGTGTAAGCTATGGTTGTAATTACAAAGGCAAGGCAAGACTAGATACTGTTGCCAGAATTTGTAAACTATGGCAACGGACTAATTGTTGTCAGCTTCCTGTCCTCCCTATGCTAACCTCTTCCATGCCTGTCTTTTCCCCAGGATCGACGCTGCCATGCTGTCTGCAGCCCTCTTCGCCCTCTTCCACCTCTCCCTCTCGCTCCTCTTCCCCAACATGGCCCTTGGGATTGCCGCCGGCCTGCTCGCGGTCTACTCCAACAGCGTGCTGCCAGCTGTCGCTCTGCACACCACGTACAATGCATCTGCCCTTCTTTATGCACTCATGGCAACGGCTGCTCCTTCAGTCTAGCACAAGAGGCTAGTCTTTTCCTGCATACCACTTATAGTGCATCATGGATGTTCCAGAATACATTGCAAACAAAATGATGTATATCCCATTTCAGAATAAATAAGATTCATTAGCACTCGTATGTAGCTCGACTCTCTCATATCTTTGTCATCAAGCTCTACCGATATGTCTGTCTTCTAGAACGGGTAGTGCAAATGCAGGAAATACACTACCTCACATATACTCGAGTCTAGCTTTCATGAAATGAATTTTCGCCGACTTCAACTGACCAGATCCCAACGTGACAGATCCGAGGCGACAATCCAGAAGTGACAATTTCACATTCGCTCGGGGGAGTTGAGCTCTCACTTCTTGCCTTTCTCGAGCTTGCCGTTCAGGGAGACACTCGAGCAGCACATCTCCAATCCCTGTCTTCTAGAATCCATGTGCTCCTTCGTCCTGCCACATTCGACGGCACGAGCAAGAGGCAGAGAGTTGAGGGTAAGAGTCGTGGGAGGAGAGCAGGTAAAGCAAAGGCAAGAAATGAAAGAAGCGGGAGTAAGAGCGGGGAGGGGGAAGCATCCGAGGAGGAGCAGGAGGCAGTGGCAGTGATTGCTCAAGTGCTGATGAAGAAATACGGACCTCAGATTGTGAAAGAGGAGGAGGAGGAAGGGCTTGGAAACGGATGGAATGAGGCGGTTGAGGAGGTGGAGGGAGAGGAAGAAGCGGCGGCTGAGGAGGAGAACGATGGAATGGACATTGAAGTGAAGGAGGGGGGAGCTGAAACAGCGAGTGACGAAGGTATACGCAGCACCACATCTCGCTCCAGACGAGCTACCACTCGCTCCTCCCTCCTCTCCCTCTACCGCTTCTTCTCCTCCCACCTCGGCATCTGCTCCCCTTCCACTGTCGCTTCCCTCCTCGCCTCGTAACCCCAACTTCTCCGCTCCAGTCCCACCAAGGACTTCCTGCCACGTGTCCGTCTCGTTCAGTCATATGGCATATCTCATGCCGACATCGTCCACATCACTGTGAGAGAACCAGCCTGGTTTCGATCCTCCGTGCCACGGATTCAAAATACGCTTGAGTTTCTTTTGGCTCAAGGTGTTCGCCGAAGCAGATTGGGCTCGGTGCTCCGACGTGTGCGCAGCTTACTCTGCTTGGAGGCACGTTCAACGAACCTGGACATTATGGTGGAGAAAGCAGGGGTTCCTGTGGACAAACTAGGTGGGATTATAGAGAGATGTCCGTCCATCTTGACTCGAAGCAAAGAGGCTGTGAGTACTCATCTTGAGACGTTATCAGCCTATTTAGAGGTGGAAACTAGAAGGAAGGTAGAATCAGATAGTTCCAACACACACCACTTGAAGCAGCGACTAGATGAGCAGCATCTGGACAGGAACCACCTATGTAGGCTTGTTGTAAAGTTTCCAGTTATCCTCCGTTTCTCGTCCCACCGCATTGCTGAGAATCTCAACATACTCCAGTCCTTCACTCCCCCAGGCACCCCCTCCATTGCGAGCTCTGTGCTTCGTGCCCCCAGCATCCTTGGCCTTAGTCCAGAAACTCTTTTAGCTAAGCTCCAGTTCTTTTTGGATCTGGTGGGGGAGGAGGCAACGGGAAGATCGGCGAGGAGTCATCCGGCAGTTCTGCACCTATCAAAGGAGAACCTGCAATGCAAGGTGGCGGTATTGACTGATTTGATTGGCCGGGAGAATGTTGTGCGGGTGGTGGCACAATATCCTCTGGTACTGTCATCTAGTGAAGATAACATGAGAAACAGTTTCAGAGAGCTTGTGCAAGAAGTGGAAGAGGCACTGGAGAGTAGTGGAAAAGAGGTAAGTGGGCCGCTAAGGTTGGGGGGAGGTGACGGTTTTGAAGAGGAGAATGAATCTGGGGCACAAGGCGACAAGAGATGCATGGCTCATCAATTGGTGGTGGATTTGGTGGCGAAGTGCCCGCAGGCTATCTACTGCAACTGGGAAGCGAACCTGAAGCATAAGCTGGAATACTTAAAGCGGGACATGGGGCTGTCCATTGCAGAGGTACTTGCATTTCCAAAATTTCTTACCTACAGCTTGGATCGTCGAATCAGACCGCGGCATTTGGCATTGTTGCAAACAGGCTATGCATTTGTGGCACATGACGCAGTTAGACGGAGGAGAGTTGAAAATAGGAGGCGTGTTTCGATTGAAGCTGGGGAAAAAAGGAGCAAGGTGGGTTCTGTGTCTGACAAAGTGGAGGGAGTGGAGAGGATTGAATGGGGAGCGGAAGGAAGAAAAGGTGTAAGGCAAGAGCAGCAATGCGAAGGGGAGGATTGTGGCAGTTCATTGGTACTTGAGGAACGCAACTACAAGTCAGGCGGGAGAGCCGTTACAGAGCAGCAGCTTGTGAATTTGAAGGTTACAAGGAAAGCGGTGTGGTTGCGCCAGTTACTCCAATGTTCAGACAAGCAGTTTGAGCAGAAGTTTGGGGTCACACTGTAAGGCTGGTGCTGATAGGCTTCTTCGGCTTCCAATGTGACCCAGCCGTGGAGGAGGAGCAGCAGGAGGAGGAGGGGATAGTGTAAGTGCTGCAGCCTCGCTGCTGGGTCCGTTGTTGCTGCAAGATGGGACCAGAGGGGATATAGCTGCCTCTGCTACAGCCGCCGCAGCCTTCCCCCTGCTGGACGTGCTACAGCTGTTCCTGTGGGTGGCGGTGTCCCCGGCTGTAGAAGAGGAGCTGCTGTTCAGAGGGCTGCTGATCACGGCCCTGCAAGAGAGGCTCGGCAGGTGAGAGGCTCGGCAGGTGAGAGGCTCGGCAGGAGGCTCGGTAATGAGGTTGGCAAGGGCTTACTACTACCTCCTTCTTTGTGGTTTGATAACTTCCTCTATTTTCATGGCCCGCACTCTCTCATCAATCCGATGTCACTGTTCTTTCCTATCCTCACGCACTTGATATCGTCTTTCCTGCATTCCCCTCCTTTCCTCCCTGCATTATCCCCTTCCCTGCCCCTCTCCCCTTCCCTCCCTGTTTCCACCAGGATCGACGCTGCCATGCTGTCTGCAGCCCTCTCCGCCCTCTTCCACCTCTCCCTCTCGCTGCTCTTCCCCAGCATGGCCCTTGTGATTGCCGCCGGCCTGCTCGCTGTCTACACCAATAGCGTCTTGCCAGCTGTCGCTCTGCATACTGCTTACAATGCTTCTGCTCTAATCTACGCACTCATGGCTACGACGATTGCTTCTGTTTAGCAGGCGGTAGTAAAAAACAACTGGTTTCTTCACAGGTGTGGAACATCTTGAAAACAGGAAAAGAGTCTGAACAATGCCCAACTACCGCACCGGCTTCCGGACCAAGCCTGGTTCGGGCCTCTAAGTTGGTATGGACCATGGTGTCTTGATGTTCCATGTCAGTTCTCCACGACAGCAACGTTATTTGGGTAAATGGAACAGTGTGAAGACACGTTTGATGAGCCCAAAATAATTATGATGGGTGCTCAGTTCACACCATGTGTATCCATCCAGGAAAAGTGGGATGAAAGAATTTAAAGACTCATAAAGGCGATGAGATACAAGATCACAACTTACCGTATACCGAAACGCTGCTTTTCCCGAGGTGAAATTCTTGCCATCCAGCGGCAGGGAGCTTGGAATTCAGTTTCGTGAGCATCAGCATTGAATCTTTCGCTGGGAAGCAACCACAGTTACATTTTCTGGCGAAAACAGCATCAGGGCGGAGCTCCATTCGTTCGGTCAAATCTCAAGCCTAATTGAAAAGTTCTCGCCAATCCCCAGGGCATTCGCTTAGCACCTGCTCAACCACTCTGTATATCTATTTGACAGTTTGTAAACGCACAGCACCTTATCAAGCTGCACCGCTTCACCTTTGTGATTGTCACACTCGCCCCATTGGTAGCCCCAAGGAACTCAGGTTTTCAAAATTGAATCAGGGGAGCGCCCGTCATGGAGAGCAGCTAGATAGGTGCTGGATAGATGAGGCTAGATAGCTATTCTAGCTAAATAAGAGCTCGATGCATCACTCATCCATTGGTATAATATTCAGATATCAATTCTCTAATCCTTGCTCGCGAAGCTGACTTCACGTTTCGCGTCGCCAGCCAGCCAATGTCAGCGAGGGTCCAGGCATACACGAACAACTGGACGAATTAGACGATTTCGACGAATGAAACGAGATCATCAACGAAATCATGAACTTCTACGCCGCCTCGCGTAGATCAGCCCGCCGATCGCTATGGCTAGTCCTACCGCATACGTCACGGCCATTCGTAGATCGAATTTCCAGATATATTGCTCGTGAGACATCTCAAACGCACCGAATAGCATCGCGATCTTCGGTTCCTTCCTTAACAAGCCTCGATCGGATTGGATCGGATCGAAACGAACCTGCGCGAAACGCGTCTTCTCAAATCCGCAACCCAGGCCGAAGCTTCTAGGCGCCTCAAGCGAACTTTTCATCCCAAGTTCGAAGCTTCGCCGCATGGTCCGTCGCTGGTGCGTGTTCCAGGCCAGCAGACGCAAAAGCTTCCGAGGTGGAGACTGCTATCTCTGGGCCGAAATTACTTCCTAGGAGCAAGCGTCTTGTAGCGGTGCAAGCGGAGCTTAAAACGCGTACAGTGAAGGACGAGGAGAGGGGGGATGGGGGAGGAGGTCAGGGGAGCATCAGGAGAGTAGGGGAAGAGGAGGGGGGAGAAACGGGAGGCGGTGAAAGGAGAGCAAGGAATGCAGACAGGAAGAGCAATGGAGGCGGGGGGATGAGTAATGGGAAGGGAGGCTGGGAGGAGGAGGAGGCAGTGGCAGTGATAGCTGTAGTGCTGAGAGATAAGTTTGGGCCTCAGATTGTGAGCGAGGAGGTAGAGGAGTGGGGGGGTGGGATAGGAAGCAGCGAGGTTGAAGAGGAGGTGCAGATAGTGAAAGAGGAGGAGGAGGAAGAGAAGGAGGAAGAGGAGGAGGAGGTTGAGGAGGAGAAGAGGATAGAAGGAGTTTGGGAGGAAGCTGAAGCAGAATCGAGTGAGGAAGTCGCACCACCCACGCATCTCCCACCAACCACATCTCCTCCCACAACCCCTCCTCCACTCAACAGCCCGCGGGTCGTATCTCCCTCCTCCCTCCTCTCCCTCTACCGCTTCTTCTCCTCCCACCTCGGTATCTCCTCCCCTTCCACTGTCGCTTCCCTCATCACCTCTTGCCCTTCGCTCCTCCGCTCCAATCCCACCAATGACTTCCTGCCACGTGTCCGTCTCCTACAGTCATACGGCATATCTCGTGCCGACATTGCCTTCATCACTGAGAAAGGACCAAACTGGCTCCGAGTCCCCCTTGCACGGATTCAAAACACCCTTGAGTTTCTTTTGGCTCAAGGCGTCCACTGCAGCAAATTGAGCTTGGTGCTTCGACGTGGACGCAATCTACTCTGCAAAGAGGCACGTTCAACGAACCTGGACATTTTGGTGGAGAAAGCAGGGGTTCCTGTGGACAAGCTGGGTGTGATTATAGAGAAATGTCCGGACATCTTGAGTCAGAGCAAAGATGCGGTGAATATTCAGCTTGAGATGCTATCAGCCTACCTGAAGGCGGGGTGCGGAGGGAAGGTAGAGGCAGGTAGTAGCACCAGCACAAGCCTCCTGAAGCAACGAGTAGATGAGCAGCATCTGGACATGAGCTGTCTAAGCAGGCTTGTGCTGAGGTTTCCATCCATCCTCACTCGTCATCCCCATCACATTGCAGAGAGTATTGCCATTCTCCAGTCCTTCACTCCCCCAGGCTCGTCCTTCGTTGCGAGCTCTGTGCTTCGTCATGCCCCCAGCATCCTCGGATTGAACAAAGAAACCCTCTTAGCTAAGCTCCAGTTCTTTGTGGAGCTGTTGGGAGAGGAGGCAACAGGAAGAGTGGCAAGGAGTTACCCGATAGTTCTTATCCTATCGAAGGAGAATGTGCAAGGCAAGGTGGCGGTATTGGCTGATTTGATTGGCCAGGAGAATATTGTGAGGGTGTTAACACGATTTCCTACACTAATGAATCCTAGTGAAGATGGCCTGAGGGAAAGTTTCGGAGAGCTTGTGAGAGAAGTGGAAGAGGTACTGGAGAGCAGTGGAGAAGTGAGAAGTGGGAGGCAAAGGTTGAGGGAAGGTGATAGAGGTAATTGTTTGGAAGGGAAGAAGTATTCCCAAGCACTAAATGTCAAGAGATGCAGGGCTCGTCGGTTGGTGGTGGATTTGGTTGTGAGGTACCCGCCGTCTATCAATTACAGTTGGAAAGCGAACCTGAAGCCCAAGGTGGAGTACTTAAAACGGGACATGGGGCTCTCTATAATGGAGGTGCTTGCCTTTCCTACCTTTCTTGGTTATAGTTTGGATCGGCGAATCAGACCGCGGCATGTGGCACTGGTGCGAATGGCACACGAGATGTTTAGTCGGACGAGTGTTGGAGCTGAAAAACAAAGGAGCAAGCTGGGTTCTGCGTCTAAGAGTGTGGCGGCAGTAGAGGGTGAATTGGGAGCAGAAGAAAGGAGGAGTGGAATGTTACTTGGGGTTGATCTAAGCATTGATGAGCTTGGGGAGAGAGGTGCTGCAGAGCAGAAGCTTGGGAACTCGGATGCAACTAAGAAAGTGGTGTGTTTGCGCCAGTTACTCCACTGTTCAGACGAGCTGTTTGAGGAGAAGTTTGGGGTCAAACCGTAGGGCAGTGCTGATGGGCTGCTGTGACCTCCAATGAGCGATAATCTACAATATTCCGGGGATGGGAGGGTGGGAGGGTGGGGGGGGAAAGAGGGTGGGTTGGTGACGATAGCTGGTGGAAGGCAATTGTGGCAGGGGCGGTAAGGGGTCCTACTCTATGGGCTCTATTTTTTTCGCTTGTGCAGCAGGAGGAGGCGGAGGGGATAGCTGTGAGTGTTACAGCATTGTTGCTATGTCATTTGTTGCTGCCAGATGGGACCGGAGGGGGTGTGGCTGCTACGGCTGTTCCTGTGGGATAGCGTGAGTGTTACAGCCTTGTTGCTATTTTGTTGCTGCCTGATGGGACCGGAGGGGGTGTGGCTGCTACGGCTGTTCCTGTGGGATAGCGTGAGTGTTACAGCCTTGTTGCTATTTTGTTGCTGCCTGATGGGACCGGAGGGGGTGTGGCTGCTATGGCTGTTCCTGTGGGATAGCGTGAGTGTTACAGCCTTGTTGCTATTTTGTTGCTGCCTGATGGGACCGGAGGGGGTGTGGCTGCTACGGCTGTTCCTGTGGGATAGCGTGAGTGTTACAGCCTTGTTGCTATTTTGTTGCTGCCTGATGGGACCGGAGGGGGTGTGGCTGCTATGGCTGTTCCTGTGGGATAGCGTGAGTGTTACAGCCTTGTTGCTATTTTGTTGCTGCCTGATGGGACCGGAGGGGGTGTGGCTGCTACGGCTGTTCCTGTGGGATAGCGTGAGTGTTACAGCCTTGTTGCTATTTTGTTGCTGCCTGATGGGACCGGAGGGGGTGTGGCTGCTACGGCTGTTCCTGTGGGATAGCGTGAGTGTTACAGCCTTGTTGCTATTTTGTTGCTGCCTGATGGGACCGGAGGGGGTGTGGCTGCTACGGCTGTTCCTGTGGGATAGCGTGAGTGTTACAGCCTTGTTGCTATTTTGTTGCTGCCTGATGGGACCGGAGGGGGTGTGGCTGCTACGGCTGTTCCTGTGGGATAGCGTGAGTGTTACAGCCTTGTTGCTATTTTGTTGCTGCCTGATGGGACCGGAGGGGGTGTGGCTGCTACGGCTGTTCCTGTGGGATAGCGTGAGTGTTACAGCCTTGTTGCTATTTTGTTGCTGCCTGATGGGACCGGAGGGGGTGTGGCTGCTACGGCTGTTCCTGTGGGATAGCGTGAGTGTTACAGCCTTGTTGCTATTTTGTTGCTGCCTGATGGGACCGGAGGGGGTGTGGCTGCTACGGCTGTTCCTGTGGGATAGCGTGAGTGTTACAGCCTTGTTGCTATTTTGTTGCTGCCTGATGGGACCGGAGGGGGTGTGGCTGCTACAGCTGTTCCTGTGGGATAGCGTGAGTGTTACAGCCTTGTTGCTATTTTGTTGCTGCCTGATGGGACCGGAGGGGGTGTGGTTGCTACGGCTGCCTCTGCTACAGCCACTGTGGCCCTCCCCCTGCTGGACCTGCTACAGCTGTTCCTGTGGGTGGCGGTGTTGCTGGCTGTAGCAGAGGAGCTGCTGTTCAGAGGGTTGTTGATCACGGCCCTGCAAGAGAGGCTCGGCAGGTGAGAGGTTTGGCAGGTGAGGGGCAGGCTGGTGAGAGGCTTGATGTTTGGCAAGAGGTTTGCTTTTGTTCTATTTGGGTAATTTCCACACCTCACCAAGCACACTCTTTCCTAACAATCCAATTCCACTGGGTTGGGTAATTATTTTCTTACCCTTGCCTGTCATGGTACACCTCAGCCTGTCATGACACATATCAGCCTGTCATGACACATATCAGCCTGTCATGACACATATCAGCCTGTCATGACACATATCAGCCTGTCATGACACATATCAGCCTGGCATGGTACATATCAGCCTGTCATGGTACATATCAGCCTGTCATGACACATATCAGCCTGGCATGGTACATATCAGCCTGTCATGGTACATATCAGCCTATCATGACACATATCAGCCTGTCATGGTACATATCAGCCTGTCATGATACATCTCAGCCTGTCATGGTACATATCAGCCTGTCATGGTACATATCAGCCTGTCATGATACATCTCAGCATGTCATGATACATCTCAGCCTGTCATGATACATCTCAGCCTGTCATGGTACATATCAGCCTGTCATGGTACATATCAGCCTGTCATGATACATCTCAGCCTGTCATGATACATCTCAGCCTGTCATGACACATATCAGCCTGTCATGACACATATCAGCCTGTCATGACACATATCAGCCTGGCATGGTACATATCAGCCTGTCATGGTACATATCAGCCTGTCATGACACATATCAGCCTGGCATGGTACATATCAGCCTGTCATGGTACATATCAGCCTGTCATGACACATATCAGCCTGTCATGGTACATATCAGCCTGTCATGATACATCTCAGCCTGTCATGGTACATATCAGCCTGTCATGGTACATATCAGCCTGTCATGATACATCTCAGCCTGTCATGATACATCTCAGCCTGTCATGATACATCTCAGCCTGTCATGGTACATATCAGCCTGTCATGGTACATATCAGCCTGTCATGATACATCTCAGCCTGTCATGATACATCTCAGCCTGTCATGATACATATCAGCCTGTCATGGTACATATCAGCCTGTCATGGTACATATCAGCCTGTCATGATACATCTCAGCCTGTCATGGTACATCTCAGCCTGTCATGGTACATCTCAGAACTGAAGTCAATGTAAGTCAACGCGAATCATGCTAGTCAACTCAAGTCAGCAGGCCAAGCCTTGTTTGACTAACTCACCTTCGTGCGCTATCCCCTTTCCTGCTTTCACTCCCTCAGGATCGACGCTGCCATGCTGTCTGCAGCCTTTTTCGCCCTTTTCCACCTCTCCCTTTCGCTGCTCTTCCCCAACATGGCCCTTGGGATTGCCGCCGGCCTGCTCGCTGTCTACTCCAATAACGTCTTGCCAGCTGTCGCCCTGCACACCACTTACAATGCTTCTGCTCTAATCTACGCCCTCATGGTTACGACGATTGCTTCTGTTTAGCAGGCAAAGAGCTATATATCTGTTTCATGTTCGTGTAGTTCCGTACGTTCCAATTTCTGCCAGAGCTACGCCTTCGTATCTCAAAATGAAGCGAAAACCAATGTTACACCCGTACCAGCTGGTTCAAATGCTGGATTGGACGTATTGATTCAATGTAGTAAGCTCTTATACTCCATTATAGGCTACGGAACCTCAAAAGGAGTGCCCAAGAGATAGTAATAAAATTTTAGTACCTGTGTCTGAATGTGCGGGTTTGCGCCAATACCGGTAGCTCGGTTTTCTTAAAAGGCGGATGCGTATGGCGGGGCTGACAGGCCACAGAATGTTATCTGGAGTTTCAGGCGCCAAAGCGACATCAGTAAGGCGAATTTGTTATCGAGGAGAAGAGAGCAGGAGGGGAAGAGTAGGATGAGGATGTAGGCTTGGTTTGGCTGTACGGCAATTAGACGTGCGCGTGGCATTAGTAGCACTGATAACGCCGCGTTATAAGAGGCGGCCTCTTCTCCTGTCGTACGTTGTGTGGATGGCGGCCTCTTCTCCTGTCGTACGTTGTGTGTTTCAAGCAATCATTTCGGCATAAGAAATCGAGAAAAGAAGCTTTTCAACGATGTGGAGCCGTAAGCGAAAGCCGCGACTGGCGAAGATCGAAGACGAGTTTCCCGCTAGTGAAGGGGACCGAAGCATCCAGGAAACCGACCCGTCCGTGACGTCATCCCTAGAAGGTGGATCGCCAGCGGCGTCATCTGCAGCAACAGTAGCGGCGCAGTCGTCTCAATCCTCATCAGAAGCATCCCCATCAGCCGCAGGAACAGCTTCAGCAGCAGTGGTGCCAGCAGCGACGCCTACCAGTCCTGTCAACCCAGCAATCCCACCAGCGAGCGTTGCTGAAAGACCAAGCGAGAGAGCAGACGCTGGTTTCGACGTTGCTAAGGACGCGAAACGAGCTACTGCTGCTGCTGATGACAATCCGGGGCTCAGGTCCAGAGGTTTTGGAGGTGGTAACTCTGGGGGATTGGACGGTTCTGGTGCGATTAATAACGCCACGATTTCCCAAGAAGAAACTGAGAATAGTAGTGGCAGGACGTTTGTAAATTCTACAACCGGTGAAGGAGGAGGAAGTGAGCAGGAGAATGAGACAGGCTCCACTTCGGCTGCTGCTGATGCTGGTGCTGGTGGTGGTGATGATGGTGATGATGCTGCTGCAGCTGGTGTCGCTGGTTCCGAGTTCCTGTCAGAATCCCCCGTTCGTTACGTTCCCCTGGCTTTCGATATAGTCACATCCAGTGGCGAACCATTTGATACTGTCACAATTCGAGCTCGCTAGAGCGACTGTCAGGGACCTTGCACGGCTCAGCCCCTCCTGTGCGATTTCTCTGCTGAGGGATGTGATTGTAACGGGGGGAGAGATCCCCGGGGCTGTTTGGTCGGCTTCTGTACCGTCTGCCGCCCATCTGACGTGGCTGTGCGTTGGGGAATACCGAGAGCTGTGTAAGGTGCAGGGAGAGAGGGGAGAGCGAGGAGAGGGAGGGGATTGGGAGAGGAAAGAGAGGGGAGAGAGGGGAGTGGGAGGGGATTGGGTGAGAGGAGCAGAGAGAAGAGGCTCTGAAAGGGGTGTCTGGACGGCTGTTGCTGCAGCTGAGGACGGACAGGGAGAGGATCAGGAGGGGGAGGAGGAGGGAGGACGGGGGGATAGGATGGGGGAAGAGGAGGAGGAAGGAGAGGAGCGAGGAGGGAGGGAAACAGGCGACGGTCTGGAGGAGGAGAGAGTGATGGTGGATGAAGCGGAATTGGACTTTTATCTGGCCCAGCTCTCGCTCAAGGTGCATGAATCTGCATTCTTACAGAGAGTGGATCGTCCTGTAACGCGTACAGGCGAGCAGGAGGGTTTACCTGGAGATGTGCAGGAGCGAGAAGGGGAGGATTTGAGAAGAGGGGAGGAGATGCGTGCAGCAGTCGCACTGCTTCATGGCCGATCCGTCTGGGGCCTTCCCAGTAGACCGCTGGTTGTGGGGAGTAGGCTTAGTGCCAGTGAGATAGGGGAAGAGGCGAAAGAGGCAGTGTTGGTAGGGTCGGCGGTGGAAACTGAGTCAGTAAGTTCTGCAGTGGTTAAAAAGAGAGGGGACGCAGCAGCAGAGCGGGAACCTGGCTACGTTGGGACCGCCATTTCTGATGCGACACCTGCCGGCGTTTCCTTGGTTGTTGGAGAATACCCTGAGATTCTGGGTGAGCTTTCCAGGAATGTTCTGCGCCAGAGACGGAGGAGGAGGAGGCTGACGTCAGGACTCGAGAGACTTGAAAGTGAGGGTAATTTACCCTCACAAACCTGGCCGGCAGCTGTGCCGGCTGTGAGATGGGTGCAGGAGGCTCATTTGGGGGCGGTGGCATCTATGCTAGAGGCGGGGGACGTGAAGGGAGCAGCTGGTCGCCTGCGGTACCTGAACGTGGAGTACGGGGTTTTGGAGGAGGAGAAGTACAGGTACGGTTGACTCATTCACTCACAGGTGAGCAGCACAGAGGCCTTGGAGTTCGTTAGGGAAGAGCGTGGGGTTGTGGAGGAGTGGCGGTACAGGTGAGCGTGAATTACATGCTCGTATGAGCGGCAGTACAAAGGCATTGAGATACTTGAATGGGAACAGGTCCACAGTACATGCTCGTATGGGAACAGCCGGTCCCCTGCGGTACCTGAATGTGGTGTGAGCTGCTTTCACGTGTAAGGTGGTGACATATGAGGTAACTCAAAAGTGTTAAATGTGTCAGTGTCAACTCACTCTTACACTGTTTCTCTTCTGGTTCCCTTCCCTGCAGGTCCGCCCTGCACCAGTTGGTGCTCGCGCTGCGCCCCCAAATGCACCAACCAGGTGAATTTGGAGGCAAATCAAAGGCATAACATGTGTCAGTGAGTGACAACTCACTCGTACGTGCTTCCCTTGCGTTTTCCCTCCCTCCAGGTCCACCCTGTACCAGTTAGTGCTTGCGTTGCGCCCTCAGGTGCCCCAACAAGCGCCGTCCAGCACTCCTGTTTGGACGGCAGTGAGGAAGGAAGAGACAAGAATTGCCGTCCAGGAGCTGCTAGCTTCTGGTTCGGTTCGGCTGATCAGGCTGTTTCAGGTATGTATGGCATGATGGCATGATGGCATGTGGGTGTGATGTGATGGCATGGGGAAGTAATGACATGTGGTGTGATGGCATGGGGTTGTGTACGGGGTCAATTTAACATTCATCCATGCCTTACTGAGTACGGCGTACTCTGTTGTTCCATCCCCTCCCTTGTCCCTTGTCTGTCACCCCTCCTTTCTCCTCTCCTCCCCACTATTCTCCTCCAGGCTGTGTGGGGTAATCATGTCGATTGTGAGTCTCAGCGATTCGCCCGCCACTCTTCCTTGAAGGCTCTTCACGCGCTGCTGCTGTTGTCTCACTCTCTCTCTCTCTCCTCTTCTCTCCTCCAGGCTGCATGGGACGACCACATCCACAGCGAGTCCCAGCGATCTGCCTGCCACTCCCCCATTGCTCCTCCCTTGGAGGCTCTTCATACACTGCTGTTGTCTCAACATGGCAGCAACACCCAAGCAGAAACGAACTATGTAGAGGGCGAGAGTGAGGGAAAGCTAGAAGGAGAAACGGTTCGAGCGAATGAGGTGGCGGGTGAGGGCGGGCGAGGGGATGGAGGAGAGCAGACGATGGGGGGGCGGGGAGGTGGTGGCGAGGATGGGAGGAGAGAGGGTGTGAGAGGAGAAGGTGTGTGGAGAGAGAGTGTGGAGGAGCGGTGTGTGTGGGAGCTTGTGGAGCATGCGAGGGTGGAGAGGCGGGTGGTGGTGGGGAGTGTGCTGGAGGGAGCCCTTGCCGCTGTGCATGCCGGGCAGTTTTCCAAGGCTAACCATGTAAGTGTTTTGTGCAGGGGATGTATCTGAACAATCTCAGGAACAGCGTGTAATAAGAGTGGAGAGGAGGGTGGTGGGGAGTGTGCTGGAGGGAGCTCTGGCTGCTGTGCATGCGGGGCAGTTCAGCAAAGCCAACCATGTGAGTGTTTCAGCTTGGCTCAGATGCTCCATGCCCCGACCAAACCCCTTCTTTTATCATGCAACCAACCAATGGTTCACACCCACATGTTCACTTCCTCATAAACCTTTTTATTCACTTCGCAAGGGTTTTTGGTTCAGGGTATCGGGTTTAGGGCTGGTCAACTCCCGTTTTTAAATCCAGCTCTCATTCTGGATGTGCGTGTTTGCTTCAGCTTTAATATTTAGCCGTCTTCCTCATCTTTTCCACCCCCCATTCCCCTCCTTTCCTGCTGCAGATCCTCCGTCTGTGCCCCCCTCTCCGCCCCCTCGCCACACTCATCGCCTGGGAGTGGGACCTCATAGGCCCCTCGCACCCCACCACCCGCCTGCTCATGCTTATTGATCTTCTCCTCACTCCTCCCTCCTTCCCGCCCTCCTCCTCCCCTTGCCTCCCTGCAGATCCTCCGTCTGTGCCCCCCTCTCCGTCCTCTCACCACCCTCATCGCCTGGGACCTCATAGGCCCCTCGCACCCTGCCACCCGCCTGCGCCTCCTCTGGGCTCTCTGGCCCATCCAGTCCTCCTGTGCCCTGCGGCCACATGAAGGTGCTCACACATCCCTGCTGTCTCACGAGTCTTGCCAAGATCTGCCGCCCAACAAGCCTCTCGCTCACAACTCCTGGTTGTCGCAGCAGCAGCTGCTGGAGCAGGCTGGTGGCGTGTGCTGCTCTCACCTTATCTACCACGCGCACCTGGCCTTCCTCATTGCTGCACGCTATGCTGCCTTGCAGCAGCAGCAGCAGCAGCAGAACGGTCACCATCATTTGCAGCAGCAGCAGCAGCAGCAGCAGCAGCAGCAGCAGCAGCAGCAGCAGCAGCAGCAGCAGCAGCCTGAGCCTTACACCCAGCACCATCAGCAGCATCATAAGCAGCACCCCAAAAACCAGCGTCATCAGCTCTATGCCTCCGCCGATGTGTTGAGTCCCAAGGCAGTGGCTAGCCTGGTGCGAGCAGCCGACCCGTTTGTTGCACGGCTGGCAGTGGAGTGCTGCAGGTGCAGCCGCCCCTACACGTGCTGCTCTCTCTGGGCGCCGGCTGCTTCCACGCAGAAGAAGTCATTGAATTGCTCAAGGCTCAGCCGGGAGCTGGAGGCAGCATACTTGATGGCACATCTGGCAGGTGAGAGATTGTCCTGCATGGTATGGTGCGAACAGCTGACCCGTTTGTTGCACGGCTGGTGTTGGAGCTGATGCAGGTGCACTCGCTCGCCCCTGCACATATTGGCTGGGGACTCCCTCCACACACCAAGGCAGCAAAGACTGCTGGGGGAGTCCCCAGCCAATATGTACCATGGCAGGGGGAGGCAGGAAAGGACGATGGTGGTGGATTGGGTCGGACTGGGAGAACATTCTCTCCTCCCTCTGTCCTCCTCCCTGCTCCCTTCTCTCTGCCCCTCCAGGCAGTGGGACGTGGAGCTCCTTCACATGCTGTTTTGGCGCCCTGGCAGCTGAAACTGCCGTGCGTGCCGTGGCAGGGAGTGGCAGGGGGGACTTTTGGACTGAGTCAGATTGGGAGAATCCCCTCTGTGTGCTGCTCCCTGCTCCCCCTCCACAGGGACTGGGACGTGGAGCTACTTCACATGCTGTTTGCCGCCCAGGCTGCAGAAATCGCCGTGCATGCCATGGCAGGGGGTGGCAGGGGAGGAGAGGGAAGGGGAGGGGTGCAGCAGCGTGAAGCAGCAGAGGCGTTGAGAGCGGTTGAGTCGTTTGAACACCATGCTGCCCGTGTTACCACTGCTGCGCGCAAGGTGAGGAGGAAGGGCAGGAGGGTTGGGGAGGAGGGGCTTGAATGCCAGGATGTCGGGCAGCCAGGCAACAGCAGGGCAGTTGCGTTGTCTGGTATTTCATTATTGACCCTGGTCGTTCTGCTTCCGTGATCTCCCTGCGTCTCAGATCTGGATGGGCCACACTGTGCGGTCGCTGCTTCTTGCTGCCTCCAATTCACCTTCCACCATGATTGACTATGACAATCCAGCAGACGACGAGGATTGCCTGGCAGCTGTTACTATGGCGCGGCTCCAGCTGCAGGCCAAGCACGATGCTGCTCACGCTCGGGTAGATTCAGATACTGCTGCTGCCGGTCAGGCTCATGAAGACGCTGCTGCTGCTGCTGCTGCTGCTGCTGCTGCTGTAGCATCAGCTTCACCAGGTGTAGCACCATCAGCCCCTCCGGCTGTAGCTGTGATGGAGTCCTTGCTGGTGGCTATAGCCAGGCATCTGCCGCCCCAGGGCACAGAGACGCACGGCATGTCCCGTCCTTTTCTGCTGGATGCGTCTCCCTTGAGCGGCGTGGACAGGCGGGCGGCACGGGCACTGTTGAGGCGGAGGGATGTGGGGGAGGTGGGATCTGGTGGGAGTGATGTTGGTGGTGGTGCTGCTGCTGCTCCTGCTGCTCCTGCTGCTGCCACTGCTGTTGCTGCTGATATTAGTGATGGTTCTGCCACTGTTGCTGCTGCTACTGCTGCTGCTGCATCTGCTGGCCTGAAAGGAACAGAGTCAGAAGAGGAGCAGCTGGGACAAAAGGGACAGGGTAGGCCTGAAAGGGGCAGCACAGCAGAAACGATAATTTTGCCTTCCAGAAGGAAAAGGAGGCTGCTTAGTGGGGATGGGGCAGGGGCGGAGGAGAAGGAGGAGGAGGAGGAGGGTACGAGGATGGAAGAGGAGAGATTGCAACAGATAGGAGGGAAGGGTGAGGGGGGAATGACAGGAGGAAAGGGAGATGGAGGGTTGTCTGGGGAGGGTTTAGCTGACCGTGGTTCGGATTCAGATGCTTCGGATTCAGACAGTACATTCGATGGTCTAGATGCTGTTTTCGCTGCTGAGCTGGATGCTGAGTTGGACGCACAGGCGTCTGACGTGGCAGCGGCGGCAGTGGAAGTGCTGGCTTCTGATTGGAAGCAGAGGGCACAGGTAGTGCGTGATTGGCTGGACGACTGGCAGTGGCGACTGGCTGTGCTGAAAGCTGATTGGCTGGGCGTTCGTGCCAGACGGGGGGAAGGGGAGGAGGGGGAGTTGAAAGAGGAGGCGGTATTGGAAGGGGTGGAAGGGGAGGAGGAGGTGGAGAGGGCAGAAGGCGAAGCGAGTGATTATGAGCAGGAGGGTGGAACGGAAGGACGTGGGAGGAAGGGAGGAGAGGTGAATGGGCAGGCAGGGAAGGGGAAGGAGCGGAGACAGCGGAGTGATTGGTCGGCATGGGGATGGCACGAGGTGGTGGCTTGGATGCGAGTGGAGCCCTCTGCTCTCATCTCCTGGTGAGTTGGGCCTCAAAGCTTCCTGAGGACACACACTGCTCCTTTTCTGGGATGTCTCAAAACAAAAAGGATGGCACGAGGTGGTGGCGTAAATGCGAGTGGAGCCCTCTGCTCTCATCTCCTGGTGAGTCATACCATGCTATTCTCTCCAGGTCATTCCAGTGTTTTTTTAAGTTTCTGATCGCGCCCATTCTTGTTCCTTGGGGCGTCTCAAAACACAAGGGAGCGATGGCACGAGAATCCCCCTGTTCCCCCTGTTTCTCTTGTCATAATGCAGCTGCGCCTCACTCACCTGTCGCTTCGCCCTGGCGGTGCACTCAGAGGCACGAGTGCAGCTTTCCGCCTGGCTCGCCCGCCACGATCAACCCAGAGTCGTCCGGTGGAATAGTGGGACAGGCAACAGCAGCAGCAGCGGTGGTGGCGGTGGTATTGATCTCTCTCCTGTTCCCCCTGCTCTGTTCCCCTGCTGCCCTTGTTCCTCTCTTCAGCTGCCTGTCGGTCGGTGATTTCTCGCTCTGCGCCTCACTCACTCGCCGCTTCCCCCTGGCGGTGCACTCAGAGGCACGAGTGCAGCTCTCTGCGTGGTTAGCTCGCCACCATCAATCCAGAGTCCTCCGGTGGGACAGTGGGACACACAGCAGCAGCAGCAGCAGTGGTGTTGCTGCTAGTGGCAAGGCAACAGGGAGCAGCAGTGGGGAGCAGGGTGGGGAAGCAAGCAAAGAAGGTGGAAGTAGCAGTCGGAGCAGTGGTGCGAGTGGGAGGGGAGGTGGGAAGAGTGGGTTGGAGAGGGTAGGGAGTGTGGAGGCGAGGGAGAGGCGAGTGAGGGAGAACGAGCAGGTGGACACGCTATTCTCACTCTTCTTTGCTCCGTCCCAGGCTATGTGGGAGATGTTCCCAGCTCTTGACATGGTATGTGTGAAAAGCATATCTCGCCCTTGAGGTGGTATGTACTATTGAAGTGCCTCGCAAGAGGGAGAACGAGCAGGTGGACACGCTGTTCTCGCTCTTCTTCGCCCCGTCCCAGGCCATGTGGGAAATGTTCCCCGCTCTTGACATGGTAGGAGTGGAAACCATTTCCCGCTGCTGAGGTGATTTTCATGTATGTGCACTAGTTGGGGCGCCTCAAAAGAGGGAGAACGAGCAGGTGGGTGGACACGCTCTTCTCGCTCTTCTTTGCTCAATCCCAGGCCACGTGGGAAACGTTTCCGGCTCTTGACATGGTATGTAGAAAAGTTTTTCCTTTCTGGACATGGTATGTGCTACAATGCGAGTGCTATTGAGCTGAAGAATTTTCCCTCCCCACACTATCCGCTCACGTCCTAATGTATCTTCACTGCACACTGCATGCAGGTGGCAGTTCGGCTGGATGCAGCAGCAACACAGGCTCGCACCGCCCCAGATGCCCTCGTGCTTCTTGATCAGGTATTTCCTCTTTCTCATTTGCATGTTTATTTTTTTCTCTCATCGTCGTTCTCATTACCATTGAATTTTGTTGGATTCGAAACGCAGCAAGCCTACTAAGAGTGTAAACCTTTGAGACGTCTCAAAAGTCATTCTCGTTTTCGTGTCAGCACCCATTTACAAGCACAGATTCCTTGAGGATTTGAGTCAAGATTTACATGTTTTTTTATCGCATGCAGGCACGTCGATGTGTCCTTTATGCACTGGCGGTTGCCCCCCTCATACTTTCTTCCAACCAATCCTGCAGGCTCGCACTGTCTTGACAGCCTGGCAGGCGGATCAGGAAGGACCGAAGGAAGAAGACAAGGGCCGAAGAGGGAAGAATCAGCCAGGGAAGCAGCAGCAGCAGCAGCGGCAAGAGCAAGAGGGATATAGCAGGAGCAACTTCAACTCAGTGCAATGGGCAACAGCAGAGCGGCTGCTGCAGCGGATTTAGGCCATTCAGAATCAGGACCCCACCACGCCTCTCCCAAGCCTGCTGGCCGCTGTGCAGCCGCACCTGTCGCCTTCCCCGGGCCTGTCAGGCTCGGCAGGGGTCCGGCGGGGCCCCAAGGCTCGGGCGGTGATGGCGCTGCAGCAGGTGGTGGCAGATTGTGAGGCAGGCACGGCACAGTTTGTCAGTGGTACGTGATGGTTAATGAGAATGGGTGCGCTTCCCCTTTCAGTTGTATGTGGAATTCAGAGGTCCTTGGGGCCCCAAGGCTCGAGCGGTGATGGCGCTGCAGCAGGTGGTGGCAGATTGTGAGGCAGGCACGGCACAGTTTGTCAGTGGTACGTGATGGTTAATGAGAATGGGTGCGCTTCCCCTTTCAGTTGTATGTGGAATTCAGAGGTCCTTGGGGCCCCAAGGCTCGAGCGGTGATGGCGCTGCAGCAGGTGGTGGCAGATTGTGAGGCAGGCACGGCACAGTTTGTCAGTGGTACGTGATGGTTAATGAGAATGGGTGCGCTTCCCCTTTCAGTTGTATGTGGAATTCAGAGGTCCTTGGGGCCCCAAGGCTCGAGCGGTGATTGTGCTGCAGCAGGTGGTGGCGGATTGCGAGGCAGGCACAACACAGTTTGTCAGTGGTACGTGGCAGGATTGTTGAGCATGGTGTATGGTCCATAGCCCGTCGGCATGCCGTTTTTTCAGCTGAGATGGAGTGTTTTAAGGCTCGAACAGTGATGACGCTGCAGCAGGTGGTGGGGGTTTGTGAGGCAGGCACGGTGCTCGTCAGTGGTATGTCGTGCTACCCCTCTTCCCCTCCCCCATCCCTGCCTCCCTCAACCTATTTTTGAGTCGACTAAAAAATAGGCTCCTCACGCACAGTGCTCGTTAGTGGTACGTCGTGCTACCCCTCTTCCCCTCCCCCACCCCTCCCTCCCTCAACCAGGCAATTTCCACAATCTCATCCGAGCCTTGAAAGATCTCGAACCAGCAGCAGACCCCCTCTATTGCCTCTCTTTTTCTCCCTCCTTCTTCCCAAAACCCCCTGCATCTTGCCATCCACTCTTCCTTCCTCTCCTCCCCACCTCCCCTCCACCACACGCCAGGCAAGCTGCACAATCTCATCCGAGCCTTGAAAGATCTCGAACCAGCAGCAGACCCCCTCTATTGCCTCTCTTTTTCTCCCTCCTTCTTCCCAAAACCCCCTGCATCTTGCCATCCACTCTTCCTTCCTCTCCTCCCCACCTCCCCTCCACCACACGCCAGGCAAGCTCCACAATCTCATCCGAGCCTTGGAAGACCCCGAACCAGCAGCAGACCCCCTCATCCCCGCACCTGCCACGGCCGCTGGCCAATCAGGATCCGCCACGTGTCCTCCTCCCGGCAGCGGGCTTGGCTTTGGCATTGGGCTGGACGTGATCTCGCCAGAGCAGCTTGCTACAGATGACGCTACAGCCGATGCTGCTGCAGCCACAGCAGACGCTACAGCTGCCACTACAGCCGGTGCTACAGCTGCTGCTAGTGCAGCCGGTGTTTCTGGGCTGAGTACGGCGCCAGCAGCAGTAGCAGGGGTAGCAGGGGCAGGGGCTGTAGCACCAGCGGCTGTAGCAGCTGGTGCTGCCAGTGCAGCAGGTGCTGCTGGTGCAGGTGGTACAGGTGGAGGGGATACCCTGGTTGTTGCAGCTGGGGGTGGTGGTGGTGGTGGTGCTACTGCTGCTGCTGCTGCTCCTGACGCCGCTGTGGGACCTTCCTTGTCCTCGTCCTCCTCCTTCTCTCTCTGGCGAATGTTGCATGGGGGAGGGGGAGGAGCAACGGGAGGAGGAGCAGCAGGAGGGGGGCCAGCAAGTGTGCCTGCAGTATCTGCCCGAGCCGATTCCCAAGGCTCGGTGGCTGCTGCAGCTGCGGTGGCGGGCTTAGCAGCAACAGGTTCGGGAGGAGTGTGGGTGGCAGCAGGATCTCCTGTGCACACCCCTCCTCTCTCCCCCCGCTGGACCCGCTCCTCCTCTAGCCTTGGCCTCTCCGCTGCTGCTGCTGCTGCTGGTGCATCGGTGGCAGCAGCAAGGGAAGGTGCCGGTGCTGCTGGTGCATTGGAAGCAGCAGCGGTGGCAGCAGCAGTTGAAGAGCTCTCTGAAGGAGGTTCAACCATATCTACCTCCCTCCCTCTTCCCTCCACTGCCGCTACCACTACCACTGCATCCTCTGCTGCTGCTGCTCCGTCTCCCCTTTCAGTACCATCACGCTCCTCTATAGGTGCGGTCAGCATGCCCCCTCCCTCCACAACCACCACCATCACAAGCACCCCATCTGCTGCTGCATCGGCACGCGTATCTGCTCCTCCCGGTGCCTCGTCAGGTGCCGTCTCAGGTGCTTCCTCAGGTGCCTCTTCAGGTGCCAGGACGTCTGCCCCGCTCCCTCCTGTGCCGCGATCCTCCATGCCCAGTCTCTGGCCCTTCTCTTTCAACTCAGCAAACGCCAAACAGCCTGCTGCAGCAGAGGGACAGAATGTAGTGGGTCTACAGTCCCTTCTAGGGTCTAGCACTGGCGGAGAAGCAGCAGGAGGAGGGACAGGAGGGGGGGGAGAAAGAGGTGGGGAAAAGGGAGGAAAGACGGCAGGAGCATTATCATCATCATCAGGAGCAGCGGCAACAGCAGGGTTGCGAGGGCCAGGGAAGCAGTCTTGGGAGCATCCCAAGGGTTACCTGCCAGTCTTCTTAAACTACATGGTTCAGATTGGTGATATTGTCGACGACAGTGACCCCAGCCACCCCTTTAACTACTTCTCTTTACTAAACATCGACCCGGTTGAACTTTTAAGAGAGCTTGTGTTTGTGAGAGGGGATATTGCTGCTGCGTTGCATGTGGCTGGGATCATGGGTAGGGAGTCCTTACCTGCCGATATTATCCCCGCAGCTCTCCCGAGCCTGTTGCCGCCGGTGCCGAGCCTGAAGCTCTGTTCCATGGCTCGGCGCTTCCGAAGCAGAGTTCTGGACAGGTCCGGAGGAGGCTCGGGACAGGGTAGGGGCAAGGTAGGAGAGGGAGGGCCGGAAAGTGCGGAGAATCTTCTGATGCCTTCGCCGTATGAGCCGCCGCGATTTGCACTGAGTATGGACGTGGTTCAGCTGCTTGCGAGAGAATCCATGGTGCATGCTGTGTTGGCTTGTGTGCTGGGAGCAGAACAGCAGATAGTGCAAATGCACAGACGCAAGGAGAGAGAGCGTGATCTGGAAGCAATAGGTGCATTTTCCGGTGGTGGCGCTCCTGCTGCTACCAGCGGTGTTGGTGGTGCTGCTGCTGCCACAGGTGGTTATGTGGCTGGTGTTGGTGGTGTGGGTAGGACTAGGCCTGCTGGTGTGTTGGGAGGTGATAGGAGCAGGGGCAAGGGAGGGGGAGTGGGTGGAGGGGGGAGTGCAGTGGAGGCAGAGGAAGAGGCTGCGAAGAAACTGATGGAATATGCCCGCGTGCACTCTGCAGGGTGAGTCAAGAAACGCTATTGGGACAGCCTAGTGTGTGGAGTGGATTCGCATTCTGTGTTCTGAGATGTGACTCTGGCAAACATCTCATGTTCCTTTGAACATTTCTTTTGAACGTTTCTTTTGGCCCATCAGCCTAAGGCTGCTTCTCTTCGCCTGTCTCTTACCCCCCTCACTTGGACACCCCCCGCTTCCTCCCCTCAGCACACCAATCATCCACCGGTGGGTCACTCTGCAATCTGCCATTCACTCTATCGCCATTGCTGCTGCTAAAGCACCCTCTCGCCCTCCGAAGCAGCTAGCAGCAGCAGCTGCAGCACCACCACTAGGAGGAGCCGCAGCAGGTGGGGAGGGCACAGTGGGGGGAGGAGTCAGAGGCGGGCCACTGGGTGCAGGGGGTGCAGGGATGGTGGGGGTTGCACGGCCAAGGGGATCAGGAGAGGGAGGAATGCCAATAGGGCAACAGGAGGCATTGAGAGAACAGCCCTTGAGTCGGGGCAGCTCTAGCCTTGGAGGGACCTTGGCTGTGAATTCGCCTGGTAGCAGTAGCAGGAAGGGCGGTAGGGCGTTTGCAGGGTCAGCACTCCTGCTAGCAGGGCAAGAAGGAACACCAAGGAGAGTGAGAGGGGCGAGATTACCTGGAGCAGGAGGGGTAGCTGAGAGTTCCAGCGGGCTGGTGGTGGGTAAAGGACAGGTGGGTGAAGGAGGAGGAAGAGGCACAAAGCGGCCTCTTGTTGCTGAAAGTGATGCGGTTGAGGTGGGAAGTGGGGACGAGAGGGCTTCTCTGTCTATGGGAGAACCAGGGGTTTCACTGTCTGTGGGAGAAACAGGGCATGCGAGTGCTGGTGTTGCTGAGAGCGACGTTGGCGACAGACCGAGTGACCAGGGGGGCTGGTCAGTAGAGGAAGGGAGACCGAGAGGTGGAATGAGAGAGGAGCTGGGCACTGGTGAAGGGGCAGCACCCGCAGGGGCAACAGAGGCAGCAGGGGCGGCAGGAGTAGCAGGGGCGGCAGGGACGGTAGGGGCAGCAGCAACAGCAGGGGCGGCAGGAGTAGCAGGGACGGCAGGGACGGTAGGGGCAGCAGCAACAGCAGGGGCGGCAGGAGTAGCAGGGGCGGCAGGGACGGTAGGGGCAGCAGCAACAGCAGGGGCGGCAGGAGTAGCAGGGGCGGCAGGGACGGTAAGGGCAGCAGCAACAGCAGGGGCGGCAGGAGTAGCAGGGGCGGCAGGGACGGTAGGGGCAGCAGCAACAGCAGGGGCGGCAGGAGTAGCAGGGGCGGCAGGGACGGTAGGGGCAGCAGCAACAGCAGGGGCGGCAGGGACGGTAGGGGCAGCAGCAACAGCAGGGGCGGCAGGGACGGTAGGGGCAGCAGCAACAGCAGGGGCGGCAGGAGTGGCAGGGGCGGCAGGAGTGGCAGGGACAGCAGGAGTGGGGGCAGCAGCAACAGCAGGGGCGGCAGTGGTTGGCGGTCGGCTGGAGGCTCTGTTGACGGAGTGGGAGCATTTGCGGCCTGTGAGGATTCACCTGGAGAGGTGAGGATTCACTTGGAGAGGTGAGAATTCACCTGGAGAGGTGAGGAGTTGAAATACAATCAAAATAAAGAACACTTTATTACAGGATGCAAATACCAGCCCTAGTTGATTTGATTTAGGTATTTTCTTCCTTTCACCTTCACCCCTCCCCCTCCCCCTCTCCCCTTCCCCCGCAATCGTTTTTCTCATTCTTTTGTCCCAGCCTGATTGCTGACTCACGATTGGCCGAGGCCCTTGAGCTGGCAGACACGTGGCTGCCTGAGGGGGCGCCAGATCACCTGCTGTGTCTGCTCGTGGAGCAGGCTGAACGCCCTGATGGTGCTACTGCTGCTCACGTGCACACGGCAGGGGTAGCAGGAGCAGCAGGAGGAGACGTGATGCGGTTTCAGAAAGCGCCTGTTACGCAGGCAAGCAGGCTGCAGCAGAGCCCACGGAGTGGAGGAGTTGGGTTTGCAGTTTCTGCTGCTGCTGCTGCTGCTGGTGGGGGGAGCGAGGCAGGGGGTCGCACTGGCAGTGCTGGCAAGACCGCGAGGAAGCCGGTGACAGCGGGTGACAGCTGGCGGTTCGTGATTCGCGTGGCAGACAAGGAGCTTGCAGCGGCCCTGGCTCTCAGGTGAAATGGGGGGTTGAAATCTAAGAATTCTCAAGAACCGCTTACAAGGGTGGGTGAATCTGTCTGTTTTAATCATGGCGGTTCTGGTTCTGTGATGATGGTGATGATGGTAGCTTACCATGATAAAAATATCTAGAAGCTCAGCAAACGTCTGTATGTGCCCTTTTTGTGTGCTATGTGCTATTTTTTACTAGACTCTAACGACGCCTTTTACTGTGTGGGGTGTGTAGCATATTTTCTGCTGCGTCTGCGTGCACGTATGTTCTCTGTGCATGCCCGCCGCCTGCACTACCACAGGTACCACCACAGCTGGCAGCTGTCACACATCCTCACCGTATTCAACACCTGCCTCTCACACCTCCCTGCACACTCGCCCCTGCGCTCTCAGGTATGCTCGTTGCCTTCCGGCTTTGGAATGTTCATAGCAGACGCGATAGTATCTGTGATCCTGTATCTCCTCTGTGTGCCACACTTTAGAATTGCATGTTGAGGGTTTAGGGTAAACCTTAAACCCTAACACTCGTCTTTGTTGAAACATAAAATCGTCTTGGTCTTTGTTCCCTCGACTCTTCCCTTTCCTGTTCCCACCTCTCTCCCTTCTCACCTTCCTCCCCTCCCCACCCTCCTCTCACCTCCCCCCAAAGATCCTCACCTGCAAGTGGATCAAAGTGGATCGAAACACTCTCGCCTTTCTCTCCATCCTCCAAGAGATCTGTGTTCCCTTGTCCCTTCCCTTCTCTTTCCCCTTTCCACCTCTCTCCCCACCTCTCTCCCCACCTCCCTCCCACCTCCCTCTCCAAAGCTCCTCACCTGCAAGTCATCTGTGGACCAGTACACTCGCATCCGCTCCATTCTCTAAGATGTCTTCCTTCCCTCGTCCCTTCCCTTTCCTCTTCCCACCTCTCCACGCCACACCCCACCTGTCTCCCTGTTCCCCCAAAGCTCCTCACCTGCAAGTCATCTGTGGACCAGTACACTCGCATCCGCTCCATTCTCTAAGATGTCTTCCTTCCCTCGTCCCTTCCCTTTCCTCTTCCCACCTCTCCACGCCACACCCCACCTGTCTCCCTGTTCCCCCAAAGCTCCTCACCTGCAAGTCATCTGTGGACCAGTACACTCGCATCCGCTCCATTCTCTAAGATGTCTTCCTTCCCTCGTCCCTTCCCTTTCCTCTTCCCACCTCTCCACGCCACACCCCACCTGTCTCCGTGTTCCCCCAAAGCTCCTCACCTGCAAGTCATCTGTGGACCAGTACACTCGCATCCGCTCCATTCTCTAAGATGTCTTCCTTCCCTCGTCCCTTCCCTTTCCTCTTCCCACCTCTCCACGCCACACCCCACCTGTCTCCCTGTTCCCCCAAAGATCCTCACTTGCAAGTCATCTGTGGACCAGTACACTCGCATCCGCTCCATTCTCTAAGATGTCTTCCTTCCCTCGTCCCTTCCCTTTCCTCTTCCCACCTCTCCACGCCACACCCCACCTGTCTCCCTGTTCCCCCAAAGCTCCTCACCTGCAAGTCATCTGTGGACCAGTACACTCGCATCCGCTCCATTCTCTAAGATGTCTTCCTTCCCTCGTCCCTTCCCTTTCCTCTTCCCACCTCTCCACGCCACACCCCACCTGTCTCCGTGTTCTCCCAAAGCTCCTCACCTGCAAGTCATCTGTGGACCAGTACACTCGCATCCGCTCCATTCTCTAAGATGTCTTCCTTCCCTCGTCCCTTCCCTTTCCTCTTCCCACCTCTCCACGCCACACCCCACCTGTCTCCCTGTTCCCCCAAAGATCCTCACTTGCAAGTCATCTGTGGACCAGTACACTCGCATCCGCTCCATTCTCTAAGATGTCTTCCTTCCCTCGTCCCTTCCCTTTCCTCTTCCCACCTCTCCACGCCACACCCCACCTGTCTCCCTGTTCCCCCAAAGCTCCTCACCTGCAAGTCATCTGTGGACCAGTACACTCGCATCCGCTCCATTCTCTAAGATGTCTTCCTTCCCTCGTCCCTTCCCTTTCCTCTTCCCACCTCTCCACGCCACACCCCACCTGTCTCCGTGTTCCCCCAAAGCTCCTCACCTGCAAGTCATCTGTGGACCAGTATACTCGCATCCGCTCCATTCTCAACGACAGAACCCTTGCCACGTGGCAGCAGGTCAGTGGCTCTTTCTTGCCGACCCTGCTCTGGCTTCCTATGCGTTTTCTCTCTCTCTCACCCGCCCGTCATTCTCGTTCATGGTCTTTCAGAACGCTCCCTGTCATCAGCTGACAGCAACATGATAAATGTGATTTTTGAGACGTCTCATAAAATCACTTTTACAACCTCCCTGTCGTCAGCTGACTACAACATCTGAGTCGGCTTTAAAGAGCTTTGTCCCTGCTCTCTTCTCCGACCATATTTTCTCGCTCTGCTTCCGCAACCCCGAGTCTATCTCTCTCTAGCTAGCTCCCAAGGGGTAAGCCTGCAAAGGAATATTTGGTATTCGAGAACTATTTAATATAACTGGAGGCTGCCCTTGAAATATAACCTCCGCCTCTCCTCTTCCCGCTCTCCGCTCTTCTGCTTTCATCGTTGGCCTCCAGGTTCGCTCGCTCTGCTTCCGCGATCCCGAGTCTGTTTGTCGTCAGCTGGCCGCCAAGGGAGCGGTCAAAGAAGCTGCCTTCCATATAGAACCTCGGCCTGTCTCCGTCCCGCTCTCTGCTCCCCCCTTCTCCCCCTTCCCCTCCAGGTTCGCTCGCTCTGCTTTCATGATCCCGAGTCCGTGTGTCGCCAGCTGGCCGCCAAGGGAGCGGTCAAAGAGGCTGTGTCCTTAGCTGAAGCACATGCTGTGTCAGCAGCAGCAGCAGGAACACCAGCAGGAGCAGCTGCAGGAGCCGGGATACAAGCTGCTGCTGCTACTGCTGCTAGTATTACAGGGGCTGCTGTAGCCGCACAAAGAGCAGCAATGGGACCGGCGGCAGGAGTGGCAGGAGCAGCAGCAGAAGCAGCAGGAGCAGGGTCAGAAGGGAGGGTGGGTGGGGCGTTACTAGCAGAGTTAAGGGGGCGCTATCTGAGTGAGCTCATGGGCGGGGATCCGTTACAAGGTGACTCGGGCCCTGCAGTGGGAATGAGGTATCTGGAGAGGCTGATGCTTGAAGGGCGAAAGGGCGTGATAGCAGCAGGCACGCGGGTCAGGGAGACGGGGTCGGCATGGATGGTGGTGGTTCTGCTGCTACTGGTGATGGTTCTGGTGTGGCTGGTGTTGGTGGTAGCAGTGCTTCTGCTTCCACTGCTCCTGCTGCTCCTGCTGCTGCTGCTACTGCGGGTGCCGGTTCTGGTGGTGATGATAGGAATAGGAGCGGGGATGAGGGAGGGGAGGCGAGGGGGAGAGTGGAGGGGAGGGAGGGAGTGATGGGCGTGGTGCTATCAGCCATGCAGTGGGCTCCGTCTCTGCATTCCAAGAAGCTCATAGTACGTACCCTCATATGCTTGCTTCTTTCCATCCATGTGACTAGCCACCCCATCAGTCACCTTATGTCACCTGCCTATCAGCCATGCGGTGGGCTCCGTCCCTGCACGCCAAGAAGCTCATTGTATGTATCCCCATGTGTATGCTTGCTGTCTTCCATCCATGTGAATTTTGTTCCGACTCAATAGACACCTCACTCTCCCTCACCTCACCTTGCTATCAGTCATGCGGTGGGCTCCGTCCCTGCACGGCTCGCCAAGAAGCTCATCGTACGTACCCCCATGTGTATGCTTGCTGCGTTCCTTCCATGTCACTCACCTCACTTCTGAGTTGTCTCTCTCGAGTCGAATACAAAGTTACCTACTTTTCTGACATGTCGGCCATGCGGTGGGCTCCGTCCCTGCATGTAGGGATGTGCATAGAAACGAACACCTGTTCGGTTCGCCTCGATCGATTTTTTTTTTAGGTTAAATTGTTCGCCCGAACGTGTTCGAGGTTCGCCCGAACACGTTCGTGTTCGAGGTTCGCCCGAACACGTTCGTGTTCGTGGCGCTGCTGCAGAACGCCCCGTGTCGAACACGAACGTGTTCGAGGTTCGCCCGAACACACCTTCACAGGCGAACGGCGAACACCCTTTTTTGGGGAAGTCGTTCGGCGAACCGAACAGTGTTTTCTTATGGTGCCGAATAAAAACACCCCCTACCCACCCCTCCTTCAAGTATCGAAGCGCCTAACAAACACATCTTCCAACCAACCCACTCCTTCCCCCATCGCCTTCTTGAAGGTGAATTTCGTCCTCAAGCAGGCGGCAGAGGCGGATTTGCGGCCTGCTTTTACACACACACCTTCCTACCCACCCCTCCTTTTCACACCCCTCCTCCTACCCACCCCTCCTTTCCACACCCCTCCCCACGCTTCTCAACAGGTGAATTTTGTCCTTAAGCGCGCGGCAGAGGCCGACCTGCCTCCTGCTGACGTGGCAGACGCCAGGCAGCTACAGCTAGGCCTGCAGCTTCTGGGAACCTTCCCAACGGAGTGGCAGCAGCGGCTGGGAGGGCAGCATGTGGCTGTGCTGCTGCAGCCGGAGCTTATAGTGGAGAGCCTTATACTGGAGAAACACACCTCCCTGCTGCCACAGGTGCATTTTGATTATGTGCTATATTTAAAATTAAATGTAACGTAGAGTAAAAGTGATGCTGCTTTGAGGGGCGTTTATTGATGGGCAGCAGTCATCTCATCTCACACGCTTCTTGAGAATTCTCAAAAGACATCTGGCAGGCAGTGTCCTGACCCTTGCACTTTTTGCCTTCTTCTTCCCCTGCTACCACCTGTTACCCCCTGTTACCTCCTGGTATCCTCTCCTGTCACCCCTTCTTCCTGCACCTCTGGCAGATCTTTGCCAAGTTCCCCACCCTACGCAACGACACTCTCATCCTCTCCTATGCACGCAAAGCCCTCATCCTCCCCCCTTCTCTCCCTTTAATTTTTTAGGTGCCTCAAAACCTGTTATCCCTTGTCACCCCTTTCTCCTGTGCCCTTGCAGATCTTTGCCAAGTTCCCTGCCCTACGCAACGACACTCTTCTCCTCTCCTACGCACGTAAAGCCCTCCTCCCGTCCCCCCTCCCCCCCTCCTCCTCCTCCTCTTCCTCCTCCGCCTTTGCCTCCTCTCCCTCCACCACCCGCCCATCTGCCACCTCCCCTCCTCCTCCCCCTCCTCCTCCTCTCCCCCACCAACACTCCCTCCGCTCCTCCTCCTCCTCCATCCCCCGTCCGCCCTCCGTCCCCCCTGCACCCATCACCAGCAGCTTTCTCCGCATTCAACAGCAAGCTTCTCGCGTCTTCCCCTGGGGTGCTTCTGCCTCCTCTTCCTCCTCTGCTGCTGCTGCTGCTTCCAATACTTCCCCGTTTGCCAGCCCTGTGCCATCGCCACGCGGTGCTTCGGGGTTTGGAGGGGTAGGAGGAGGGAGAGGAGGAGGAGCAGCAGGAGCAGCAGGAGCGGGGAAAGGGAGTGGGGGGGCACTGGGGGTGGATCGCCCGCCGACGCTTGCAGAGGCAGCAAAGTCACGGCTTTCATCCTCCATTTCTCTGGATTCTCCTGCCCGTACCAACACTTCTCACCCTGCTATCTCTGCTGCTGCTGCTGGTCGCAGTGGTGCCGCTGCCTCTGGTGGTGCTGCTGGTGCTACTGGTGCTGGTGGTGTTTCTGGTGCTGGTGCAACCCGTTTCGGCACGCTAGGCAGGACAATCAGCAGCGGCACTGCCAGCCTGCAAACCAGCCCACGTCCAGGTTCACTGAACCACCCACACGGCACAGGTACCGCTACAGCTGCTACAGCTGGTAGAGCAGCCGGCGCCCATTCGGAAGTTTCTGGGCGGCTTCTGAAATCCGCTGCTACAATCAGCTCCATGTCTCTTCCTGAGCTGATTGGCCGGCCTGTGGGTTACCTGCCAGGTGGCCGCACGGGATTGGACGAGGTGTGCGAGGGGGGAAGCGGAGGAGGGGAGGGCGAGGAGGGAGAGGAGGAGGCAATGGGGAGGCTAGGAGCGCGGGACATGCAGCACGGAGCGATCTTGATAGGGGAAGAGACGCGGGATGGTGAAACGAGAGAGTACCATGTGTTTCCAGACACACCAGATGTTTCTCTGTTCCAATCGCTTGCTTCGCTGTGTTCGAGAAGATTCTCGGTGGTGAGAGGGCTGCTGGCGGTGGTGGTGGAACAGGCTGGCGTGGCTCTGGCCAAGGAGAGTGTGCCACGTGGCACCAGCCTGCTGTCGCTGACTCAGTCGGCCTTTTTTTCTAAAGCATACCTGAAAGTGAGTGTGATGGACAAGGGGTGTGAGGGAGGGAGAAAGGAAGGGGGGTTTGGGAAGAAGATGGGGCCCCATGGAATGAGGTTCGGGACTGGATATGCTCCTTACCTTTCATACCTCACATCACACGCAGCTTCAGCAGACTTTTGAGAGTCGACTCATACATCATCCACCCCCCTGCTTCTTCTGTTCCTTCCCTCTGCAGGCACTTACCATTGTGAGGGATATGCTCTTGGCATACCAGACGCAGCTTGCCAAGCCCGGACCTGCCACCCGAACCAAAGGCTCGGCACACGAGCCACCAGCTCAGGTTCGTTTGAGAGGCTCGGCGCAGGTTCGGGCACGAGACCCGGCGCAGGTTCGGACGCAGCTGAAGGCTCTGAAGCAGCTGCTGGTTCGGGCAGAGGCATGGATTGCACGGGTGAAGCTTCTGAGAAGGTTCCTGGCGGACAATGTGGGGGTGGGGATTGACGAGCTTGGAGGGGGTGACCCTGACTTCCAGCCCGGTTCTCCTGGGTTGTTTGCCTCTCTGTACATTCACTCAGTGATGGGAGGAAGAGAGGAGAGGGGTGGGGCAGTAGGAAGGGGAGGAGGAGGAGGGGCAGCGGGGCCAGGAGGGGGAGCAGTGGGAGGGGATATGGGCTGGGGTAGAGTTTCTGGTCAAAGCGCTGAGATGCAACAGCAGCAGCGGCGGCATCACGAGCAGCAGCAACCAAGGTCGATGCAGCAGCAGCAGCACCGGCACGGCTCGGCACAGCCCCGGCTGCATCCCGAAGCAGAAGCAGAGGCTCGGGAGGCGTCCCTGTCCGCGACCCTGGCGCTTAGGGACGGGTTGGTGAAGGAGGAGTGTTATGAGCTGGCAGCTGCTCTGTGTGACACGTGTCATCATGTGGACCCATGTCCTGTATACAAGGCATGGGCGATGTCACTCATTCGAGTAAAAAACTACACCCAGGCCCGGCATATTTTAGAGTGAGTATGAGGATGGGTAGGGCATGCATACATTGAGTCATGTGGTGTGGTGTGGACCCCTGCCCTGTGTACAAGGCATGGGCGATGTCACTCATTTGAGTCAAGAGGAGCTACACCCACCCACGCCCAGCATATCCTGGAGTGAGTATGAGGATGGGTAGGGCATACATATATGTCATCATGTGGACCCCTGTCGTGTGTACAAGGCATGGGCATATCCGAGTCAAGAGCTACCACCCACGCCCAGCATATCCTGGAGTGAGTATGAGGATGGGTAGGGCATACATATATGTCATCATGTGGACCCCTGTCGTGTATACAAGGCATGGGCATATCCGAGTCAAGAGCTACCACCCACGCCCAGCATATCCTGGAGTGAGTATGAGGATGGGTAGGGCATACATATATGTCATCATGTGGACCCCTGTCGTGTATACAAGGCATGGGCATATCCGAGTCAAGAGCTACCACCCACGCCCAGCATATCCTGGAGTGAGTATGAGGATCGGTAGGGCATACATATATGTCATCATGTGGACCCCTGTCGTGTATACAAGGCATGGGCATATCCGAGTCAAGAGCTACACCCACCCAGGCCCAGCATATCCTGGAGTGAGTCATCGTGAGGAATGGTTGAGAGATGACAGTAGGATTTCATGAATCATCAAAAGCCAGCTCTATTTCTTATTAGCCATTTAAGTCTTGCAATAGCATGTCCTTGTGTGAGCTGTGAATTCGCTGCCAGCCACCCTCTGCCCTTCTCAACCTTTCCTCTCCCCCCACAGGCGACTCTTCCTCTTCCTCAACCCAGCCTCCTCTTCAGCTCCCACCACCGCTTCTGCTGCTTCTGCTACTTCTGCTCCTGCTGCTGCTGCAACAGCAGTTGCTGCAAGCACATCTGGCAGGCGCGTTTCCTCCTCCTCCACCTCCTCCTCTTCCTCTGCTGCAGCTGCTGCTGCTGCTGCTGCTGCGAGTTCACAGGGAGTTGTGGTGGGAGGGGGAGGTGCAGCGTCATCAGCAGGAGGGGGGAGAGAGGGGCCAAGGAATCGTGGCGGGGTGGGGCCAGGCACAGGACAAGCAGGAGGGGCAGTGGGAGCGGTGGGAGGAGTGGGAGGAGTGGGAGGAGGGGAGAGGATGGCAGTGGTGGCACGTGAAGTTGTGCGGTTTATCGAGACATGCATTCCTGCTGATGTGGTCGGCACTCAGTTGCTGTAATTATCATTCTCTGGGTGGGGTGGCTTTGAATTTCCCATTAACTTGATATTGCAAGCAAGCATGCTGCTTGGCTGCTGCATGCATATCACATCCTGTTTCCAGAACCATGCAACTCAAAACATACCTCTCGTTTTTTCCCTCCTATCCCCACCTCTCTCACACCACTTCTCACCTCTCAGCCTATCCCAAACAGAGAAGGCAGTGGCAGATTCTTTCCAGGACTCCCTCACAGCAGAGTCCTACCTGGGCGCTCTCACCTCCACCTCCACCCTCTTCAGCTCTCCCACCCTCCGCCCCTCCTCCTCCTCCACCTCCTCCTCGGGTCGCCCATCCTCCTTAGCACCACCCACTGCAGCTGCATTCGGTACCAATGCTGCTTCTAACACTCCTTCCGGTCCTGC
>CANJKZ010000164.1:0-72910 GCA_947471745.1 Closterium sp. Naga37s-1 | reverse complement strand
TGCTGCGAGGACCCGCCATGGACTGGTGGCGTGTCATCGTCACGAGCCGACGGACTACGAGTCTCTACCGTCACGGGAAGGACAAACCGGACCCTGGGCGCCGTCGTATTTCGTGGAGGTAGCCCAGTATCGCACGTGGGACGCGTGGTGCGCAGGTCCGCGCGCAAGATTTGAGCCAATCGCGGATTCGATCGCGGCTCGACAGAAGCTCCGCACTTGGCAAGAAGCTCCGCACTTGACAGAAGCTCGACAGAAGCTCCGCAAGATTATGTACTGCTCGACACACGGAACTTAAGACTTCCCGTTGTACCGAAACTTCGACCGCGCTACTGTGGGCCATTCCAAATTACTGGTACATCAGCCCATCATTCCACGCCAGTCTGCTTCGCCCGTAGATCCCGACCACAAGCCAACTGCCTCGCCATCGCCCACCGTCCATGACTCGCCCTGCATGGGAGCCGATCATCGAGCCTGAAAAGATTCTGGGCCATCGGATTCATCACCCTACGGGAATCAAGAGAATTGGGTTCCTCGTTCGCTGGAAGGACCGCACCCCCACGGAGGACAGCTGGGTGCCCCTGGCAAACATCGAAAACCACCCTGCCCTGCAAGTGTACCTGAGGAGCCGGGGTTTCCGCGATATACACGCACTCGCGTAGCGGAGGGGGCTTCTTGAGGGGGGGGGGGGTAGTGTAAGGAATTTTCTCGACATTCCTTATCGCGTGCTACGACACCGCGTACAGCAGCAGGAATTGCTCGCCCGTTACTGCTAACGGGGCTTCGCCAACCTTCGCGCGCACTATTCACCAAACCATGCACCGCTGGCTTGGCCGTGTCGGCCTACGCCTCGGGACTAGCCCGAACCTCGATACCAGGATCGCACTAGCTAGCTCGCACGCGCCGCGTTACCGTTTGCAGTTTCGCTTATAAGTATTCGCTCATGCCTTCACTCATACTTTGTACTCGTTTGACACACTATTGCAATCCTCGCTACCTCGTTCCATTGCACTCGTAACATTAGGCAACAATAAACGGCTACCGCGGGCTCGACATCACCCCCAAGGGCAGTAGTGGCGCGGAGGCGGGCGCAGACAGGGATCGGGGGGCGGGGGTGGAGTTGTGCTGGCATCGTGGGCGCAGGAGAGGCGTGAGCTGGAGGCGCAGGTGGGACTCAGACATGAATGGAGGCACTGCAAGGCGCTACTCCGACAATAGGGGGCCATCTCAAAAGCGTTACTGTGCGCCACTCTTCTCATCGAACAACAAGACATGGACGCACACAAGGAATGTCCAGCTCCGCGAAGAGAAAGACTCGCCTTCTACACTGACAGCAAAGAAGAGCGGGAAGATACGCGACCAAGGAGCCACTTCTGCAACATCTGTAAGAACTCCGGTCACTCCATGGAGCGATGCCATGTCCACTCCAACTCACTCCCACCCAACTAGGCATTCATCTCATCCCAACAGTTGGACACGCCGGCAAGACATCTCTCGCCAACCGCAATCGGCCCAGCACTCAAGCAACAGACGCAGGCACCGCAAGCCCGAGGAGGAAGGAACATCATCAGCAAAATGACAACGCGACAACCTAGGAACAGACGCCGTCGCCGCCCACGAACTCTGTCGCCAGTACCCTCAAACGACCCAATCTTCCCGTCCGAGAACAACAACCCCTTCACCGTCGGACAACACTACGAAGACGAAGGGAAGCAGGACTGGAATCTTCCAATCCCTTTGCACGAAAGCCCTCCTCACGTATACGACCCAAGGCCGGTACCCACCAGCTGGAACGCGCGGCGAACGCTTCCTCATATTTGACATTCCGCACATTGTCACCTCTCACCTTGCTCTGCCATTCGTGACATCGATACAACACTTTGTACCTCGACAGTTGCTGCGGACAGCACATGGTGGGATCAAGGTGCTTCATCTTGAGCTCCGTCCCCACACACACGGTTACTTACATCACCGTGGCGAACAAGGAGAGGCTGAAAGCAAACACGCAGGGAATCGTCGTGCTCAAGGCGCACGACGGCAATACGCAAATGGCCCTGAATGATGTTCTCATCATGAAGAACCTCCACTTCAATTTGCTGTCGGCATCGCAACTCGTTGACTGCGGCGTCGAACTCCGCAACGACCTACAAATGTCGGCATCCCCCTGCACTACGCAGTCCCCAACAAACTGCGCAAGTACCTAGGACGAGCCCCCTCCAACAACGGCGTGTACGTGCTCGACTTCGACACTCCTGACCGCAGTGGTGCCACGGACAAACTGATCGATCTCGTCCCGCTGCGCTAAAACGCGACCTACGGTCCGACTGGACACATCTTGACGGCCGACCATGGGTACCTGTAAGGAAACAACTTTTCCTTACTTCGTGATACACTGCATTCCGCGTACACGACTATTCACACCACTGTACCCCCAACAGTAGCCAGTTACCACCTCGTTACACTCGCCAACACGACCATCGCGCCCAAACCACCCGGCTCGGGTGGTAACCCGCGACCCGACCCTACGCTTCAACAATTCCCATCCTCGACATCAGGCCCGACCGGGCACCCTTTTGTGAGCGCGTTACCGTTGCCCAAACAGTTCGCCTATATAACAATTCGCTCATGCCTTCGCTCATTGTATTGTTTGCTTCGATAGTGCAATCTTCGTTTGCTCACTCAATTGCACTCGTAACAGTACCGCACCATCCCCGAAACATATCTTTACAACCCTCTGCCCTTTCGGCATCTGCAGAGGCTGCCGCACTCCCATAGCTTCATGCACCAACATTGCCGGCACTGGAATGGATGAAATCGAGGAAGCAGAACGACTTGCACCCTTTGACGAAGGAATGTCAACAATGGAAATCGCCATCGCCACACAAACAGTATTTCCCCCAGAATGCCCCCGCGAACGTGGCACGACCTATGGCAGACTTCAGTGGATCTTACAACGTGAGTCGCATGGAACGTACGGCGAAGGTGGAAGAGCGTGACCCTAGGACAAGAAGACCTACTTAACCCTCTACCCCCACTGGCATGATCCTGACAAGAAGCTGAGCGTGGAAGAACAAGAGGAGCTGGCGCGACGCGAAGCTGAGGAGCTTCGCAGACAAAGCGAAATCCAAGGTCGCGGCAACATGGCCTTCAGCGCATGGGGACACCGACGATGACGACTTATGGGGCACCTCGAATGAGGGAGGAATGGGGCACCAGCGGCGGATGGGGAGGCGATGATGGCAGCACATGGGGTACTGCAGGCAGAGGATGGAGAAACTCCGGCGGCGGCTGGGGCAGTTCCGGCCACGGAGAAGAACACAAAGGGGGGAAACGGAAGAAAACACACCACCTATTGCTCCCCTCTCGTGTCACCCTCTGTGCCAACCAACGCCCTCCACCTGTAACCTCCCCCGAAAGGCCTCATCGCGACCTGTGGAACACCATCAAATGGGGTTCTGAACCCTCAACCTCACGGCGCACCACTACGACCCCGATCCAGAGCCTCGAGGACCTGATTTTTTCCTAGGCACCATTAAAGGCACCAACCCTCAACTTCCTTACGCTCGCATTGTCCACGGCGGCAGAAGAAGAAGAAGAAGAAGCAGAACGTGAACCTGAACCCAAGGAAACCTCCGCTGAAGCCCGTCACGTTACCTCCGCACCCCTGGTATCCACGCAACTGGCAATCTCTGGCATCAATGCCTCGGACATCACTCCCGTCAACCCTCAACAACTGCATCTCCGCCGAGGTATTCGCACCAGGTGCTAATCCTGCGCCCGGACGGAACTGAGCTGAAAAAAACAACACACCCTCACATTTGCACCATCTGCCCCGAAGCCGCGCTAACTCACCAGCCCTTTCCCCTTCTCGAACCACGCCCACCAATAAGTACTCGAAGCTACACAAATTATACAACGACTTTCTTGTCGTCGGCCTCAGCGGGCTTATCGGCGAAAGCTACACGCTAACTTTCGTTGACTCGAGGATAGGCTACGTCTGGATAGCGAACGTCCTGTACTGCAACAGGGCTTACGAACTATTATGCATCTGGCTAGCGCACGCGCAACGGCAGTCGAAGAAGAAACTTCAAATATGGCAGACAGAGGCGCATCTGAATACCGTAGTTAGGAGCTCCATGACTTCCTTGGTGAAAATGAGATTCTGCACCAGATCTCTCTCCCCTACGCTCACCCGCAGGAAGGTGTCGACGAACGCACCAATCGCACACTCATAACAAAGTTGCGCGCGCACCTGAAGCAGTCAGGACTGCTCTCCTACCTATTGGCAGTATACCATGCATCACGCTATATGGCTTCACAACCTTCTCTCCACCACGGCGATTACGGGGAACCTTTCGCCGCATGACAAATGGACCAGGAAGAAGGGAGATGCTTCAATCCTGCGCATATGGGGGTGTATCGTGCAGTACAGACCCGCCACTGTCAGTACCGGGACGTTCGCCAGACGCGCGCGATGGGGGATTCACCTCGGCATCGGTTACGAATATAAAGGCTGGATTATCCTCGGCATGGAGAGCAAGAAGATCGCACCTGTGCGGGACATCCTGTTCTACGAGAGACTCTTCCTTGCCAGGTTCCGCGTAGACCAGCAAGCAGGAGCAGCAACGGTCCTACGCGCATGGCGAACGCAGCCGAAGACCAGGCCGCAACTGCAATCCTCGACCAATACTCACCTGACGAGCATCCTGGCCCGATCTCTCGTCGTCGGGATGACGACGACGATGACGAAGGGGACGAATCACCGTCTGGCCCATCACACGATAGAGATCCCGTGTGAAGCCCCTCACCTGCACCTGAAAGCGAAGACGATGACGTGCAGGAAGTTGATCACCCCGGTGACAACGAAACTTATGCTGCCCGACGACTGGCGTGCGCACGATGCCTTCTTCGGCCCTTTGTTGCTGCCACGACAGACATCGCTCCACAAAATGCCGCCCCAACGGCTCGACCTGTACCTGAACCGACACTTGACCCGTCGAATATTTTGGGGGCATCGCGTTCGTGTTGACGCCTCAGGGCGCCACGTGGATTTCTTAATCCGCTGGACTGACCGCACCAGCGAGGACGACGCATGGGTACTATTACAATCCCAAGTGGGACTTAGCGAAGGACTCGCTCAGGGTTGATCGCAGGCCAGAGTGAATGTAAATGACTGAGATTGATAATAGCATGCATACATCGAGTTTATATGGGAAATACAAAGGAATACGAAACGACATAGACTAGCCATGTACTATAAGGGGTACATTCCCTTATTACAGCGAAGTTCAAACCGTGCGGCGCGGGAACATGTTTTCAAACGTGTTCCCACTCTTTTCAGTTCGAATGTTTCTGCCTGCATCAGTCTTGGTCAGACGGTTACCAGCGTCGCTTCGACTCTTCTGACTCCTCGACTTCGTACTCGGTAGAGTCGGCTCCTGCAGCATACAGGAATGCCTTCTCATAAAGTTTCATATCGTAACACTCCCCTTCATTCCTGGGTGCGCAAGGAGCTGACTCGCATGACTACTCCGGTGAGGTCGGAGCAGTGCTTGTACTGCTGACGTGGCAATCGCTTGGTAAAGAAGTCGGCTACCATCTCGGTGGTGGGACAGTACGCGAGGTCAACTTTGCCCTGGTCAATTTCGTCCTTGAGGAAAAAGTACCGAAGCGCGATGTGCTTAGGGCGGTTCACGAATCCTGGCTTGTTCGCGATCTTGATGGCGCTCTGGTTGTCGCAGTGAAGGCGAAAGGTAGGCAAAGTTGGGATTTTCGCTTCCTGCAGCAGCTCCTGCAGGTACAGACCTTCGCGAACTGCTGCCGTCGCGACGATGTATTCTTCTTCGGCCGATGACAGGGCAACCAGCTCCTACTTGGAGGCTGACAGGTGAATTTCTTCTGGCGCGTAGGTGATGTTCAGCCCCAGAAACTGTTTTGACGTTGTGGTTGATGGTGATGTCAACGCGCTGCGCCAGGTTCTCCTCGAACTGATTAAGGAGCTTGTTGCAGGTGCCGGTGTAGAGTAGTTCGTTAACGTAGATGGTCAGGAGGATGTAATCGCCGTTGAAGTGGAGGCGGCACATTCCCGGGTCGTGCGGCAGCTGCCTGAAGCCGATTCCCAGGAGAATTTTGGGCAGGTGCTGTTGCCAGAGACGCGGCGCCTGCTTTATCCCGTAGAGGGATTTCTTCTGCTGACAGACCCTGGGATCTCCTTCTCCGTAGGTGTGTGGCTGCTCCACGAAGATAGTTGCGTCCACTTGCGCGTACAAAAACGCGTTCTTGACGTCGATCTGCCGCAGTGGTAAATGCTTAGCGGCGGGAATTGTCACAATATATAATTGACTAAAACAGAAAAGTACAAAACAAGATATATGCAAAACCTAACCCTAGTGCAAGTACAAAATAACACAAGGGAAAAACACCTAGACTAGAACTACACAAACTATAACATTATAGTTTGACACACCCCCATAGTCTAGGTGACGGTTAGTCCTGTAGAAACAACAAGAGCAAGCAACGGTCACAAGACCAGTCCACAAGAACAAGACAAATCTCAGGGTGGAACTCAAAGTCACCACACACTCCGAGAGCAAGCAAGGGGCCACAAGGCCAGTCCACATGCAGGTATATAGCAAATATATATAGAGGTGCAAGAGTACAAGACATGCAGGACAAGGCATCTCTACGTAAGCAAGTGAGGACGGGCAGGCACAAGGCCAAGCTGGGTGCAGAAACGCTGGTGGTCACAAGGCGGCAACGCCTTGGTGAAGATATCTGCAGTGTTGGCCTCAGAGACCACACGTACCACGCGGGCCTGGCCACGCTGCTGCAACTCAGGCAGAAGGAAGTAACGAAGCTGGATGTGCTTCGCCTTCCCAACCAGTCGGGGCTCCTCACACAACAGGACAGCAGACCTGTTGTCGGCGAACAAGACTGGGGGAGAGCGAGGCCGCTCACCAAGGTCAGTGAGAAGGAAAGACAGCCAGCGAAGCTCCTGAGCGGCCATGGCCGCAGCGTACACCTCTGCCTCACAGCTGGAACCGGCGACAGACGACGCTCCGAGTCGACTGCCACGAAACAGCACCTGCCCCGAGGCTAAAGGAGTACCCCTGTGTAGACCGACGCGTCTCCGCGTCGTCGGTTCACGACGAGTCCGAGTAACCTATGAGTGTAACTGGCTGCTTCCCTCCAAGGACAAGTCCATGCCTGATGTACTCGCCACATACTTCGCCACCCTCTTAGCCGCGTACCAGTGGGAAGGTCGGTGTCTCCCAGGCGCAACAAAGCGCGCCAAGGACGCTAAGAGGGTAAGCTAGGTCTGGGCGAGTGCAGGTCATCAGGTACATGAGACAACCCACCAGCTCAGGATATGGACCGCTGGACTCAAATGGCTCGTCCGAAGGTGGAGCCGTGAGCCCATGATCCACACCAAGAGGGGTGAGCTGTACCTTGGAGAACGGGAAGCGAAACCCGCGTGAGGATCTGCTCGACCATATGCGACTGAGTCAGCGTAATGGTGCGAGCTGCCCTGTCCCTGGTGATCTGCAGGCCAAGGTAGTGCTGCAGCTCACCAAGGTCAGTGCAAGTGTGTCTCCTCTGCAGTTCCTCCTTCACGGAGGCCAGCGTGCGTCGGTCGGGAGTGGCGAACACCAGGTCGTCGACGTAGACCAGGACAAAGAACGGGGTCCAGCCACGGCGAATGAACAGTGACGGGTCAGCAGACGACGGAAAGAAGTCAAGAGCTGCAAGGGTCGAGCGAAATGTGTCGTGCCACTCACGTGGGGCCTGACGCAGGCCGTAGACTGGTCGACGCAGCTGCCACTAGGTCCCAGGTGGGAAAGAGCCAGTGAAGCCAGGCGGGCGACGCAGCCAGATCTGCTCGTGCAGGCTCCCCTGAAGGAACGCGGTGGAAAAGTCCAGAGAGTGCAACTCGTAGTCGCGCTGGGCTGCAATATGCAGCAACACCCGAAGAGTACTCATCTTCGGGGTGGGAGCGAAGGTCTGGAAGAAGTCCACCCCCTCTCGCTGACTGAAGCCTCTCGCCACATAGCGCGCCTTGAACACAGGTGGTGATCCAGGCGGCCCGCTTCACCTTGTAGAGCCATCGGCCACTGACGACGTTCGTCCCAGGTGGTGGGAGTGCGTCGACGTAAGTGCCTGTGGACCTATAAGATGCCATCTCTGCCTCCTCAGCTGCTATCCAGTACGAAGCCCAGGGTCCCGAGACCGCCTCGGCGTGAGTGCGAGGGATCGGGATGTCAAGGGCGTCTGGATCCCCCTCAGGGGCAAGCAGCATGGCGCAGAGATGAGGAACAGCGGCCGCAAAGGAAACCAAGCTCGAGCTGCCTGTCCTCTAGGACCTCCAGGGGAAAGACAGGAGCACCCCCAGAGGACGGAGAACGAGCAAGGCCACTCACCAAGTGAGCGGCATAGTCAAGGCGGTGGGAAGAGGCAAAGCCAGAGCCAGTGGTAACGAGTGCTGAGACAGACGACAGAGGTGCAGTCGGGTGAGTGACCAACGCGGACAAAACACGGGAGTCGACAGGACGGGAGGCATGGAGGTAGTCGGACAACGGGTCGTGAAGCACAGTGAGGGACGACTCAGGGGGCTGTGGAAGGACAGGAGGAGGTGGAACACGGAGAGCGAAGAACAAGGTGGAACGGACCGTCTGCATGGTAACAAGACCGACGACGCTCTGGGGACACAGCACGACTGAGGGGAGGACGACGAGTCCACTGAGACGAGGAAAGGGACTCAACAGGGGGAACAGGAGGGGGACGGTAGGGGACCACAAACAAAGCGTGCAGGTGCTGGGTCGGGGAGGTCGCGGAGTCGCAGTCGCTGCTGCTCCGCCTCCTCTGGCGTCTGCTGCGACGGTACCGGCCCCTGCTGATGCTCCTGTGGCTCCGCCTCTGCCCTCTCCTGCTGCGGCTGCAACTGCACCCGCTGCTGCGACCGGGACTCCTGCGCTACCCTCTCCTGCTGCGGCCGTGACTCCTCCTCTACTCTCTCCTGCTGGGTCTGTAACTGCACCTGCTGCTGCGGGTGGGACTCCTGCTCTACCCTCTCCTGGTGCGGCCGTGACTGCTCCTCTACTTTCTCCTTGCCGTGTCTGTAACTGCACCTGCTGCTGCGGGCGGGACTCTTGCTCTACCCTCTCCTGGTGCGGCCGTGACTCCTCCTCTACCCTCTCCTGCTGCGGCTGCAGCTGCACCCGCTGCTGCGACCGGGACTCCTGCGCTTACCCTCTCGTGCTGCTGCTGTGACTCCTCCTCTACTCTCTCCTGCTGCTGCTGCTGCTGCTGCTGTGCCCTCTCAAACCGCTCACGCTCCTCCCTCTCCAACCGGAGGAGACGCTGCTCAACGGGTCAGGAAACGTACAGTGCGCGGTGTAGGCGCCACAGTGCCAGTGCCTCCAGCTCCAGCACCCCCAGAACCAGCACCTCCACCACCGACACCCCGGGGCCTCCAGTACCTCCCGCAGGAACACCCCCAGGCTCCGCAGCAACCGGCCGCAGAGGAAGAACGAGGAGGAAAATGCGGGACGGACGGGAAGCCAGGGGGTGAGGCAAGGCGAGGCCGCCGACTCGAGGCTGCTGTTTCCTCCACAGGAGTGACCTCCACGCCCTCAACCCCTGCACCCCCAGAGCCAACACCACCAGCTCCTACAGCCCCAGTACCCTCACCCTCCGCAACTGCACCTCCCGCACCCCCAGACACGACAGGGACTGGACGCTGCGGGGGGGACGACTGCGGAGTGACGTGCGACACACCTGACGGGGCAGGACGCGAAGGGGGGGGGGGCTACCGGGGCGACTGGTGGGGGCTCAAGGGTGAGGAACAGCGGGGGGGAAAAGGCCTCAGTACCTCGGTGGGGGCGACTCCTGTAGTAACAGACAGACTCGTCGAACGTGACGTCCTGAGAGGCGAAGAACTGGTTGGTGTCCGGGTCGTAGAACACCCAGCCAGAGGCGTCCAGAGGGAAGCCAAGAAAGACGCAGGCACGAGTGCGCGGAGACAACTTGTTCGCGCCAGGGGCGCGAACGTGAGCCAGAGAACCCCAGACACGGAAGTCAGCTGCTACGCCCGGCAGAACCTGTCCAAAGGGAGACCGGCGTCACCCGTGGCCGTGCGTCACTGGGCCACAGGTTCAGCTGGTGCGCGGCGTAGCGGACTGCCTGAGGCCACAAGAACTGGGGGGCACCGGCATGGCACATGGAGGTCCGGGCAACCTCCATGACCAGGCCGATGCGTTGCTCGGCTACCCCGTTCTGCTGCGGCGAGGCTGGTAGCGTGTAAGACTGGATGATCCCCCGACCCTGACAGAACGTCTCCAGGCGAGTGGAAGAAAACTCACCACCACGGTCCGAGTGTAGGCGAAGCCCACACAGGCCCTGGGCGCCACCCCACGCTAGTAGCCATGGCTCGAGGACGGTAGGCACATCGGCCTTCCGTCGCAAGGGGAAATCCGTGGTGTAGCGGGAGTAGTCGTCCACCACAATCAGGAAAGTAGCGCTCCTGACGTGGTCCAAGGACCGGGGAGGGGCCCCAGACGTCCAAGTGCATGGTCTGGAAGGGAGCTGTGGTGGGGGGGAACGAGGAGGAGTGACGGCTGACGGGAGCAAAGGTTTGATTTTAAAACAATGACGTGGCGTTGGTCGTACCCGCGTACGACCCCAGCGTGCCTTGAAGCGCTCGATAATGCCGTCAGCGTTGGTTTTCAAACGAAAAAACCCACTTTCTGCTTAGCACCCTCCTCCCCTTCACTGCTGCACGATCGACTAGAACCCACGTGTCGCGTGATTCCAGCGCCTTCAGTTCCGCGTCCATAGCAGCACGCCACTCCTTGGCGTGAGGACCGGTTAGGGCCTGGCGAGGGTTCTTGGGCTCTACGGCGTGCGTGAGTATAGTGACAGACGTGTGTAGGCCGAGAAGCTGCAGGCCGGACACATTGGTGGTGTCTGTGGTAGTGACCTCCACCACATCATCATCGTCACTCTCATGGGCAGTTGCGGAAGTGCTGGGCTGGGAGTGGCGACGCGTTGGTCCTGGTGCGGGTGCGTCGTCGTCATCGTCATCGTCGTCGTCGTTGCGCGGGCGAGGCGGAACGCCTGAATGTTCGTCGGCGGGGTCGCGGTCTAGTGCTGCTGCTGCTGTTTCGTCTTCCAGAGATGCAAAGCTGCGACCATTGTTGGCGTAGGTGCGTGCTACATTGCGGCGCTCGTCCTCGATCCACTGCTCCAAGGTGAGACGTTCGTAGAAGAGAACGTCACGAGCGGGGACGATCTGCTTGTTGTCAATGTCAAGAACCAGCCAACCCTGGAACTCGTGACTGAGCCCCAGGTGGACTCCCCCAGCGTGCGCGGTGAGTAAACTTGCCAGTTGTGGCCGAGGTCGGTCGATACTGCACCATGCACCCCCAAACCCTTAGCATGGAGGTGTCTCCCCTCGAGCCGGTCCATTTCATGTGCGGGGAGAGATTGCCCCTGTTGGCCGTGGTGGAGAGAAGGTTGTGCAGGCGCACGGCGTGGTTCATGGCGTACGGCCAATATTTCTTGGGTAAGCCGGATTGATTTATGAGTGCGCGCACTTTCGTCATGAGAGTGCGATTAACCCTCTCATCAACGCCTTGCTGTTGGTGAGCATAGGGGAGAGAGATCTGATGCTTGATCTCCTTCTCTGCGACAACGCTCTCCAGTTCGTTGCTGCGAAACTCCTTGGCGCCGTCAGTTTGCCAGATTTCCTGCTTCTTCCCCGATTGTCGTTGTGCGTGTGCGAGCCAGATGCGGAAGACTTCAGGAGCCTTTGAGCGAACGTCGACGTTGGCGATCCAGACGTGGCGTGAGTATGCGTCCACGAAGGTGAGTGTGTATCGTTCGGCGTTGATGCCGTCGAAGGTGAGCACGATGAAGTCGCTGTAGACTTTCTGCAGTTTCTTGTAGTGATTGGTGCTTGGTTCCAGGGAGGGGTAGGCTTGATGCGTGAGGGCCGCAGTAGGACAGATGGTGCAGGTGGTTGGGTTGTGACGTGCTGAGCGGTTCCGTGCCGTCAGGGCTTAGCAGTGCTCCTGGCAAAATGACTTTAGCGCGGAGGCAGTTGTTGAACGTCTGACGCGAGGGGTGGCTGAGTCGCTGATGCCAGAGGTCTTCATCTGCGCGGATTCCTGAAGTGCGCATGTAACGTGCATGGTGTTCTGCCGCCTCTGCTTCTGTCTCGTGTAGAATTTGGAGCACTGGTCCTTCTTCTTCTCCTGGTTCTGCTTCGTTGTCCGGCTCCTCTGCCTCTGCTTCTGTTGTCTCCCCTACTGCATGTACCGTCGTGAGATAGAGCGCAAGGAAGTTGCGATCCGGAATGATGTTGAGTGGGGTCCGCGTGCCTTCGATGAAGCGTGCGAATGGAACTGGGCGGGAGATTGGCCCAAGCGAGTCGCGTGGCGGAGTGGTAGGGACATTCCCCTCCTCAATCTCCGACCAGGGATCCGACCAGCGGTAGGGTTAGTGGGGTGATGACGGGAGGTTGTGCGGAGGACGGCCTAGTGGGATGGTGACTCGCGGGGGAGGTCTTTCGGCAGCCATCTCCCTTTCTACTTCTTCTATTTCCTCCTGGGTTAAGTCGCCTTCGGCGAGGGTCCCGTCGTTCGGCGTCGCCCCATCCGCCAGTTCCCCAGCCTTGAACGGTGCCGGATGCGGCAGTTGCGGATCCCCATGTTGCACCGTCGTTTTCTCCTGTGTAGTCGTCGTCTCCCCATGCGCCACGTCGTGCTGACTCCTCGTCCCATCCTACCGCTACGCACTCCTCATACAGCTTTGCTTTATTTTCTGCTCTTGCCTTGTCTTCCTCCTCCTTGACGCTCAATTCTTCTTTTGCATCAGGATCTTTCCACGCCTTGTCGATGAGGTTGCGGTAGACGTCCTGGGTGTAGGGTCGCGGACGATTTTCCTCGTCGAAAGTTGTGCCGTGCGCTTCCTCCAAGATCCAGCGGAGGGTTTCGGTGCGCGGTGTTGGTCGCTGCTGCTCCGTCAACCCCAAGTCTTTCGTCTCCGATCCCGAAAACACGGTGAGTGGTGACGGCTGGCTCCATTTCTGTCATGCCTGTAGGTTTCGCCTCGGCGCTTTCCGCCTCTTGAATCGCCGCGAGATCCTTTTCGACTTCTTCTGTGCGGCTTGCCATGGGTGTGAAGCAGGTGGTGCAGATGCCGTCAGGACCGGGTTGGTACAGATTTATTTCTTCAGGGTGGGGGCTGCGGCGAATCCACGGTCGACCGTCCGGATGCTGTCATGACTCCACGTTCATGTATGGGAAATCCAGGGGAACGAGGTCCACGAGCTCGTCTGATGATGCCTAACAGTTAGGGATATCGAAGTCGAGCACGTAAACGCCGTTGAGTGAGCGAGCTCTTCCAAGGAATTTGTGCGACTCGACGGGTGTGTCTGGAGGGGCGTAGGTGAGGATGAGGTCGCGCGTGTATGGGTCCGTAGCGAGCATTACTCCGCAGTCTCTGAGTTGTCCTGCCGACAGTAAGTTAAAGTGGAAGTCCGGTACGTAGAGCACGTCGTTGAACGTGATGTGCGTGTTGCTGTCCCGAGCTTGTAACACTACGATGCCTTGCGCATTTGCGCGCAGTTGCTCGTTGTTGGCGACAGTGACGTAGGTGGCGGGGAGCGCGGCTGATGTTCGAGATGTACCGGACAGATCCAACAATGTGCTGGCCGCAGCAGCTGTCCAGGTACTAGGTGTTATGGTTCCTGTTGCTATTGCGCAGGAGGAGTGCGAGCCGCGGCGTCACCAGAGTCGCCTGTATCGTCTCTCAAAGAACTCGTCTTCTCTCCATCCCACGGGAACGTAGTGCCGATGGTCGTGAGGTGGACTTTGTCAGAACTATGCATATATGCTTTAGGCTGTAGTGGGGCACTCCTTATGGGGTACAGCCCAAATTAGGTTTTGCCAATACAAACCTTTGTGAATGCCTCTCTTTTCTGTTCTAACTTTCTCGCTGCTATTCTGACATGGTTTCAGAGCAGGTTCCCTAGTGGGAACGTTTTTTTTAGGGCCCACCACGATTAAACTTTGTTTTCCTGCCCTGCCCGAAGCGCGCCTCGCGCCTGCCTCACCTGCGCCGTCGCGCGCCCTACCCTAGTGCCGCCCGTCGCGGCCCTGCCTTCTTGGCCCGTCGCGGCCCTGCCCCTAACGGCCCGTCGCGGCCCTGACCTAGCCGCTCGTCGCGGCCCTACCCTGTCGCCGCCTCGTCGCGGCCATGACCTCGCGCCTCATCGCGGCCCTGCCCTGCCGCCACCCGCGGCCCTGCCTTGCCGCCCGTCGCGGCCTGACCTAGCCGCCCGTCGCGGCCCTGCCCTGCCGCCCCTCGTTGCGGCCCTGACCTCGCCGCCCGTCGCGGCCTCTGCCCTGCCGCCACCCGACGCGGCCCTGCCCTCAGCCGCTCGTCGCGGCCCTGCTCTACCGCCGCCCAGTCGCGGCCCTGCCCTGCTGCCGCCCTATCGCGGCCCTGCTCTGCCGCCGCCTCGTCGCGGCCCTGCCCTACAGCCGCCCCAGTCGCGGCCCTGACCTAACCGCCAGCTGCGGCCCCTGCCCTGCACCCGCCCCTGGTAAGCACCCGCGCCGCCCAGCCGAGCCGCGCCACCCAGCCGAGCCGCGCCGCCCAGCCGAGCCGCGCCGCCCTACCGAGCCGCGCCGCCCTACTGAGCCGCACTGCCCTGGCCGCGCTGCTCCTGCTGCTACTGCTGCTTCTGCTGCAACTGCTGCTACTGCTGCTACTGCTGCTGCTGCCGCCATGGCTAGCCCTAATGTTCTTACCTTTGATGCTGAGGGTCGTGCGGTTGACTTCGACGATTGGGTAGACGACCTACAGCTCTTTCTTCAGTGCGACTCTAAGGACGGAGTCTCCCTTTTCGATCACACGTCCGGTGTCTCTCCTGCACCTGCTGCCACTGCTGACAGTACGGTTCGCTCGCAGTGGACTACTCGTGACGCTGTTGCTCGCCTTGCTGTTCGTAGTCACCTGCCGTCTGCTGAGCGCGCGCACTTTGGCCAGTACAAGACTGCTAAGTCTTTGTATGACGATGTCGTAGCGCGCTACTCCTCCCCTGCCACTGCTGCCCTCAGCCACCTCATGCTGCCGTACCTGTTCCCTGACCTGGCCGCCTTTGCCACAGTCGCTGACCTCATTACTCACCTCCGCACTAGTGACGCCCGCTACCGCGCTGCGCTTCCCACCGAGTTCTGTGCCAAGAACCCCCCCCCCCCATGTACATCACCCTCTACTACCTAGTCACCCGTCTCCCTGACTCCCTTTCTTCAGTCAGGGACCACTTTCTCTCCCTTTGCCCCACCGAGCTCACCGTCGACCTGCTAGAGGAGGGCCTTACTGCAGCTGAGAAGAGTATCGTTGCTGTAGGTGCTTCTCGCGGCGACCCTCGCGCCCCTTTCTTTGAGGGGTGTTCCCCCGTCCCCCTTCTCCCCTCTGTTGCTTCTGCTGCTGCTGTCGACCTCGTTGGCACTGAGGAGGTCGGGGCTGCGTCTGCTCCTAGTGGGAGGTGCCGCAATGGCAAGGGCAAGGGGGGCAAGGGTGGTGGGAGGGGACGGTGGGGGCGGCGGTGGAGGCGGTGGAGGAGGCGGAGGGGGTGGCGGTGGAGGTGGGGGTGGTGGCGGGAGTGGGGGCGTCGGTGGCGGCGGTGGGGGGTGGTGGAGGCAGCGGCAGCGGCGGTGGAGGCAGCGGCAGCGACGGTGGAGGTGGCGGCGGGCGGTGGTGCTGGTCGAGGTGGAGCCGCGCAGCGTGGAGGCTTTGGCGGTAGCCAGCGCCAGCAGCAGCCGCGTTCCCGTGAGACCCCGTCGCCCCAACAGCTTCGTGAGTGGTACGCTGAGCGTGGGAGGTCTGGGGGTGCTGGTCCCTGTACTTACGTTCTTCGCACCGGCGGGCGCCGTGGGGAGACGTGCGGACTGCCCTACACTTCGCAGCGCCGCTTCAGTCGCCTGACTGACGCCTGGCGCGCCCAGTTTCCTCACACCGCTGAGCTCCCTCGCTGGGGTGATCTGCTTAGGCAGAATGTTGCTATCTTTGATCTTGATTTCGATGCTATCCTTGCTGCCATGTATGCAGTGACTGATAGTGCTGAGGGTGACTATTACCTGTGTGTTCCGCCCGACCCGGGCATTGAGGCTGCTGCTCTAGGTGCTAGTGAGTCTGCTGCTCCAGGTGCTAGTGAGTCTGCTGCTCCAGGTGCTGGTGAGTCTGCTCTCTCTGGTACTGCACCTACTGAGGCCCTGCACACCTTCGCACTTGACTCAGGTGCTTCGTGCTCCTTCTTTCGCGACAGCACCACACTCATGCCGCCCAGTCGGCCGGTTGCAGTCTCCCTGGCTGACCCCTCTGGGGGCCCAGTCCTTGCGCACTCCTCCACGGTTCTACCGTGTCCTGCGGCCCCGTCGGGCTTACAGTCGGGACTCCACCTCCCCTCGTTCTCTACGAACTTGGTGAGTGGAGCTGACCTCCAGGATGTGTGGGTTGACCAGTTCACCCCTGGAGGTCAGCGTGTGACCCACTGCACTTGCTCTCGGACGGGCCGCCACCTGGCCACGTTCACCCGTCGGCCTGGGTCGAGCCTATACACACTGACTACTGCGTCTCCTCCGGTTACTGCATCTGGTCAGGTAGCCGCGTCTGGTCAGGTGTTTGCTGCCGCGTCCAGGTCTAGTCCGGCGTCTGCCCCCTGCTCGTGTCGCCCTCTGTCACACGAGACTCTCCTTTGGAACCACCGCCCTGGTCACCCCTCCCTGCCTCGTCTTCGAGGTATGGCCTCCCGTACCCTTGTCTCTGGTCTCCCCCGGTCCCTCCCTCCCCTTCCTCCGAGGCCTGCCCGTACCTGTGTTCCTTGCGTCGAGGGCCGGCAGCGCGCCGCTCCTCACTCCTCCGAGTTCCCTCCGACAGAGGCTCCCCTGCAGACTCTCCACATGGACGTGTGGGGCCCAGCCCGCGTCCGTGGACAGGGTCATGAGCGTTACTTCCTGCTGGTCGTTGACGACTACTCGCGTTACACCACAGTCTTCCCCTTGCGCCGCAAGGGTGAGGTCACTGAGGTGTTGATTGACTGTATCCGCGCTGCCCGTCGCCAGCTCAGCGAGAGTTTCGGCTCGGACCTTCCTGTTCTGCGTCTGCACTCAGACAGAGGTGGTGAGTTTTCCTCCGACCTTCTGCGGGCTTTCTGTCGTGCGGAGGGCATCCGCCAGACGTTCACGCTTCCGGCCTCCCCACAGCAAAATGGGATTGCTGAGCGCCGCATTGGCATGGTCATGGACGTCGCTCGTACGCCCATGATCCATGCGGCTGCTCCCCATTTTCTGTGGCCGTTCGCGGTTCAGTACGCTGCGCATCAGCTCAACCTTCAGTCTCATGTCTCCTTGCCAGAGACCACACCTACTCTGCGGTGGACGGGGAAGGTTGGCGATGCGTCTGTGTTCCGTGTCTGGGGATCTCGAGCTTTTGTCCGCGATTCTTCCGCGGACAAGCTGTCCTCCCGTGCTGTTCCCTGCGTCTTCCTTGGCTTCCCCCCTGACGCGCCTGGGTGGCAGTTTTACCACCCCACCTCGCGTCGTGTTCTGTCCTCTCAGGACGTCACGTTTGACGAGTCGGTATCTTACTACCGTCTCTTTCCCTACCGCACTGCCCCTCTCCCCCCCTCGCCGCTCTTCCTAGCACCAGGTGCTCCTCCGGTAGACCCCTCCCCCCTTAGGGTCCTGCCCCCTCAGGTGTGTCCCAGGTAGACCCTGTCGAGCCTGTCGAGGTAGTTGTCGACTCTGGTGCTGCTAGGGGTGCTGAGCCTGCGAAGTGCGGGTCCTGGGGGTTCTGAGCCTAGGGTTGCTGAGTCTGAGGGTGCGGAGCCTGGGGGTGCTGAGCCTCAGGGTGCGGAGCCTGGGGGTGCTGAGCCTGAGCGTGTGGAGCCTGGGGGTGCTGAGCCTGGGGGTGCTGAGTCTGGGGGTGCTGAGCCTGAGCGTGCTGAGTCTGGAGGTCCTCCGGGTGTCTTGTCACGGCGGTAGTCCCTCTCTCCACAGCAGCTGCGCGAGTGGTACGCTCGGCGCTGTAGCCGTGCTGCTGGAGCTCGGGGGCCTACTGCTGGAGGTGCTGGAGCCGCTCGTCCCGGAGGTGCTCGTACTGGAGGTACTGGAGCTGCTGGAGCTGGAGCTCCTGGAGGTACTGCTGGTGCTGGAGCTGCTGGAGGTGCTGGAGCCGCTAGTCCCGGAGGTGCTCGTACTGGAGGTACTGGAGCTGCTGGAGTTGGAGCTGCTGGAGGTACTGCTGGTGGAGCTGCTGGAGGTGCTGGAGCCGCTGGTCCCGGAGGTGCTTGTACTGGAGGTACTGGAGCTGCTGGAGCTAGTGGTGCTGAAGGAGTTGGAGCTGTTGCTGCTGGAGGTGCTGCTGGTGCTGGAGCTGGTGGTGCTGAGGGAGTTGGAGCTGGAGACCCTGGTGCTGGGGGTACTGGTTCTGTCTCTTCTGGTTCAGGAGGCGCTGCGCGGCCGCGGCCGTACTTTGTTCCCCTCCTTCAACAAGTTCTTGGTCTCCCGCCTTCTACTGGTCCTACTCCTCCGTTACTGTGTCCACAGCCTGTCCAGTCGCTGTCGCAGTTACAGCTAGCCTCTCCACTGCCTGGTCCTTCTCCTTACTCTGGGCCGACTAGGGGTCTTACGGAGCGTCGTGAGCCTGAGTCTCGTCCTGTGTCGCCTGAGTCTCATCCTGAGTTGCCTGAGTCTCGTCCTGTGTCGCCTGTTCGCGCTGTTCGCACTGGTCGTCGTGTTCCGCGTCAGCGTCCTCCTGCTGTCCCAGGCACGCACCAGATGGCACTTCGTCCTTCCACTGCTCCACAGCGTGTCTCTCTGCCGTCTCCTCCTGCGTCCTCTCTTCCTGACATTGTTGACGTGCCGTCAGACCTTGCTTGTGCTGCACGTCCTTTAGGATAGGCAGGAGGACTTTGAGTGTTTTGCAGCTGCTGTACCTCATCTCGTGTCCATGCTGATTGCACCTGAGGGAGACCCGGATGCACCAGACATCCCGACCCCGCGCTCTTACACAGAGGCGATTGAGGGTCCATACTCCTCTCAGTGGCAGACAGCCATGGACGCAGAGATGGCATCCTGGAAGTCCACAGGCACTTACGTTGACGAGGTTCCCCCACCTGGGGCGAACATCGTCAATGGCATGTGGATTTTCAGGGTGAAGCGGCCGCCGGGTTCTCCGCCTGTCTTCAAGGCACGTTACGTTGCACGTGGCTTCAGTCAGCGACAGGGAGTTGACTTCTTCCATACCTTCTCCCCCACCCCGAAGATGACCACTCTTTGGGTTCTGCTGCACGTCGCCGCTTAGCGTGACTACGAGCTTCACTCTCTTGACTTCAGCACTGCTTTCCTACAGGGCAGCCTGCACGAGGAGATCTGGCTGCGCCGCCCACCTCTGGCGGCACAGGCCACTCCTCTGCCTACCGGTCACTCGCTCTCAGCTCTGCCTTCGGATGAGTCCGTAGAACCGAGTGGCCCGTATCCAGAGCTTGTGGGCTGCCTCATGTACCTGATGACCTGCACTCGACCTGACCTCGATTACCCTCTTAGCATCCTGGCTCGCTACGTTGCGCCCGGGAGACACCGACCAGAGCACTGGAAGGCCGCTAAGAGGGTGATGCGCTACTTGTGCAGTACTTCGGGCATGGGGCTCGTGCTTGGAGGACGGGCTCGAGTTGTCCTCACTGGTCACGCAGACGCTTCTTGGGTTGACGACTTGGCTACGCAGCGGTCGTCACAGGGTTACACCTTCAGCCTTGGCTCCGGCTCTGTTTCGTGGCGGTCTACCCGCTCGTCTTCTGTTCTCAACTCCAATTGTGAGGCTGAGATATACGCAGGGGCCATGGCTGCACAGGAGTTACGCTGGCTCACCTACCTGCTGACCGACTTGGGCGAGCCGCCTCGTTCTCCTCCAGTTCTGTACGTCGACAACAAGGCCATGATTGCCTTGTGTCAGGAGCACAGACTGGAGCACAGAACGAAGCACATCGCTCTGCGCTACTTCCTTGCTCGAGAGTTGCAGCAGCGTGGTCAGCTTCGTCTTGTCTACGTGGCCTCTCAGGCCAACACAGCTGATGTCTTCACCAAGGCACTCCAGCCTTATGATCATCTGCGTTTCTGTACTGTTCTAGGCCTTGTGCCTACTTGGCCTCACTTGCTCACTTCTTGACTTTGCTTGTACTGTGATTTATATACTTATACCTGCATGCTTTCACTTGCTAGGTTTGATCACTGTACTGCTTGTTATGCTTTATATAACTCTGCATGTGAACTGGCCTTGTGGCCATTTTCTTGTGCTCAGAATGCGTGGTGACGTTGTGATCCACCCTGAGCTTGACCTTGTCTCGTTCACTTGCTTGTCCCCCACTTTGCCTATGGGGGTGTGTCAGAACTATGCATATATGCTCTAGGCTGTAGTGGGGCACTCCTTATGGGGTACAGCCCAACTTAGGTTTTGCCTATACAAACCTTGTACTGCTCTCTTTCTAGTCCATTTCTTTCCTTCTTATTTATGACAGACTTTCCCGCAGTTGTACTGGCTGATGCCAATCTTGCTCGTCCTCGTCATACTGGTAATAGTGATCTTCTGTGAGGGGATTGTTACACCCTTCTTCAGGTTGAATGAGCCCGCCGCGAGGTTCTTCTTCCTCATCTGGTTCAGCGGCGCGTGGGCGACGTCTTGTCGCCATGTTAGCGATCACGTTTCTGGGAGCTCCTGCTTGAGATACTTGTGCCTGTTGTTGTTGTTGGTGCTGTGCACAAGGGCGTGAGGCTTGTTGCTGGGGCTGAAAATGACGGGCGTCTTGTCGGCCAACCCAATTGTTGTGATGGTGAGTGGAGTTTGGGTGGCGATAGTTAGACCGGGATTTGCATCGGTCCGTTGAGTGTCCGAAGACTTTGCTTATTTTGCAATAATGGCGTCTGTGTAGAAGGCGAGGCGCTCTCAGCGTGGCGCGGAGCTTGTCCTGCTCGAGTCCATGTCCTGCTGTTCAATCAGGAGGGCGGCGCATAGCGCGGCTTCAGATATAATTCCTCATTGTCGGAGTAGCGCTTTGCAGGGCTTTTCACTCTGGCCCGAGTCCTTGGAGGACGATGTTGACGAAGATCTCCTCCGAAATGGCGCTTCCATGCTTCGTGATTTGGTCACGAATGTTCCGACAGCGGTTGATATATGAGTTTGCTTTCTCCCCGTGCCCCATCTTGGTCTCCATGAGTTGCTGCAGAAGTCTGCTGGCGGTGACCGAATCCTTCGGTTGATATACCTCAACGAGGTGCTTCCAGGCTTCCAGGGCTGGATCGGCGCTCTCTTTGTAGGAGTGAATTCTGAGTTGTTCCGCATGCGTCATATTGCGTAGCAGCACACTGTACGCCATGAGGGACTTGTTGTTGTACTGTCCCCTGGAGTCTTCGGTGTCTTCCACCGGTTTTGCGTAGGAGCCGTCGAAGTAGTGGTAGATCTGCGCTGTCTGTAGGAGGAGCTCAAGCTCAAAACTCCATGGTAAAAATCCTTGCCGTCAAACGCGGCAGTAGTCTTAATTTTTGAAACGCTGAGGAAGCGTGCTTGCGCAGAGTTGGTGACTTCATCACTTGGACGGGGGGCAGTTGTTGTTGATTTGTCTGTGTCGAGGGAGAAGGTGTGCGCGGCGGTATCACGGCTTTTAGCAGCCGGTTGTCCAGGTTGAGCTGGTTGGGAAGAGGTTCCCGAATCGCCTTTGCGCAGTTGTTCTTGGAGGTCTTTCTCCATAGTTGAGAGTCACGAGAATAACTGCTCGAGTGTGGCAGTGCTGATCGTGTTTGTCGCAGCCGGGTTGGTTTGTCCTTCGGCCATCATATTTGCTTGGCCTCCGGATCCTCCGGCCATCTTGGACTTGGAGCGTGTGCCGCTCGCCAGATCTTGATTCGGCGAATTTCACGGAAGTGAAGTTGCGAAGAATCCCTGAGTAGCTCTGATACCATGTTACAATCCCAAGTGGGACTTAGCGAAGGATCGCCCAGGGTTGATCGTAGAGTAGTATTGCAGCGGAAGTCGTGACCTCAGGTCAGAGTGAATGTAAATGACTGAGATTGATAATATCATGTATACATCGAGTTTATATAGGAAATACAAAGGAATACGAAACGACCTAGACTGGCCATGTACTCTAAGGGGTACATTCCCTTATTACAGCGAAGTTCAAACCGTGCGGCGCAGGAACCCGTTTCAAACCTGTTCCCGCTCTTTTCAGTGGCGATCTCAAGAACAGTTGCCGATCTTACAGAACATTGTCCTACCTACATCAGTACTATGATGATTTTTAAGATTTCGAGTGGCTATCACTGATTACAATCGTCATTGTGTAGGACACTGTTGTGTAAGATCGGGCTCTATTGTGTAAGATCGCCAACTGTTTCGTAGGATCGTTGTTGTTGTTTTTTTTTTTTTTTTTTTTTTTTTTTTTTTTTTTTTTTTGCTTATATGAATTATACACCAAGACACAAGTGTACAACGCATAAACAGTCGTAACTGTGCACGAGAGACAGGAAGACCCGCCTCCAAATTTTCGATCCTCAGACATGGATCCGGGGCCTGCGTGGCTTGCCCCAAATTGCAGCGAAGCTGTTGGACCATTTCCAACCTTTGCCAACCACCACTCTGATGCGGTTCAAAAGACACTGTTCTTGCTCCGTCATTTTTTGCCACCTGGCCTGCCGATGCTTCCCTCGCTGCTGCATCCTTGCCACCGAGGCACGCACGTAAACGTTCACATGCATGCGGAAAGCTGACTCAATCCTCCGCAGAACCCTTCTTGTGCGAAACTTGCAGCCCCGGAAGGCCCCCTCGCAACGTTCCGCCCACAGCTGATGAAGGGCGATAGCTATAAGTGATGCCTCTGGAAATGCTGACAGGGACTCCGCCTTTCCGAACAACCAATCACCAAGCGATTCACATCTCCTGGCTGGGTTGATCCTCCGCAAGGCCTTTTTTACCGCAGAAACCACCCCCTGAGTTCTCGGGCACTCCAGAAGACAATGCTCCAAGGTCTCAAAACCGCCATAGTAGGGGCGGACTGGCTTACTGCTGAGAAATTCCAATCTCTCCCCGACCTGCAGGTTGATGCAATGGATGCGTAACACCACATCTCTCGGCCGGCTTGGGGGAACTAGTGATTCCCGGATCTGCACTGCCCGCTTCCAGTCGATAATGCCACTCCAACGACTCGCCCACTTCTCCCGCCTGCTCTTTCCGCTGTTGCTGTGTTTCCAATGTTTCCTGAGCAGCCTCAGCGGTACCGCTTTCCCCTCCGCCAGAAGCTTTGCACGGAGCTGCGGGGGGCCACTTCTTCCCACCTCAAACACCTCCACAAACCCCACGCTAGGAAGCTCGGCAGAGAGGAGCTGCCTCCTCCAGGATTCTGGCACTGCTGCGAATGCCTTGAGTGCTAGGTTTGCAGAGTCTCTCCCCAACAGTTCTCTCTCCAGGGTTCCTGTTGGAAGTGGACACTGGAATGGCCCGAAGTGGTCTCCCCAAGGGCTACAGGTGTCGTCCTGGGGGGGTATGGGTGCGCTGACCCACCAAGGAAACATGCCCTTTTAGCCCAGTCGGTTAGCGGACTGGAATGCTATCCCTGCATGGTGCGGTGAGCGTGGAGGATTGGGGTTCGATTCCTGCTGTTGGCGACTTCCTGTGCCCTAGTGGTGGGCCCTCCCAGTGAGGGGAGTGTTGGAAGTGGACACTGGAATGGCCCGAAGTGGTCTCCCCAAGGGCTACAGGTGTCATCTTGGGGGGGTATGGGTGCACTGACCCACCAAGGAAACATGCCCTTTTAGCCCAGTCGGTTAGCGGACTGGAATGCTATCCCTGCAAAAACGTGATAGTTAGCAAAAACGTGCCAGGAACCGTCAGCATTCTGCGCATGAGATTGTAGTACGAGGGTTCGCGGAGTGATTCGGCCCTCCGACGTCAGCATTGGCGGAGTGCAAGCGCAAGTGTTGCGATCGTCTGCGACTGGAGGCAGCTCGAACGGCAACGTCGATGGTCGACGTCAATCTCCTCTGCGGAGCGGAGTCAGGCCGACTTCGGCGACTCACGCGTCGGCTGGTCGAGACGGAGGCATCGCGCCGGCATACGGATATTTTAAATTTTCGCCGGACAAAATCGCTGTGCCGAAGCCGCTCGAAGGTCGACACGACTTGATCACGTGGATTGAATCTATCGAGCCTCAGCTGGAGATCGCCGGATTGAAGAAGTTCGTCGACGGCAATGTTGATACGCCGGACGCAGACGACTCTGAACTCTGGGCGGAATTTCGCGCTGCTCATCTACTAACTTTCATGGTCATTTCGAGGTGGTGTTCGCCTCTGGTGCAGGTCGCATTGAAGTCGTGCAGACAACGGGTGGATGCTGGCTACCAAGCGTGGCAGTACATCATGCGCACCTACAAAGCGACCGACGACCTCTACATCAGTCAACTGGAGAAGAAGTTGACCAACATTCGCATGGGGGAGCAGGAATCGGCGACCGAGTACTGCAATCGAGCGCGGCGAGTTTTGGCCGATCTGCGGATGGCCGGCGTCGACTACTCGGTGGCGTCGTATGTCACCCATGTCATCAGCGGCCTCCCCTCGGGCTGCAATCTCATGCGCATAATGCTGACGGTTCCTGGCACGTGCGAGACTCTGAACGAGGACTCGCTTTCGAGCCACATCATCTAGGACGAGTTCATGCAGGAGTCTGAGCGACCTGCAGAACTGCTTCCGCAGGCCAACTACGTCGCCCCGGCGAAGCAGGGACGCCAACAGGGGCAGCGTGGGCAGTCAGGCGGCGGCGGTGGCTGGAAGTCGTCGAACGCGAAATCGACGGAGGGCGCCGACCGCAGAAAGTCGGCAAAAGGAGGAGACCGCGGCAGCAGTGGCTCGCGTCGAGAAGGACGCCGTTGCTACATCTGCAATGCTCCCGACCACCTCTCGTACGACTGCCCCAACCGAGACGAGTCTGACGACGACCGGGACGCCAACCGCAGAAAGTCTGATGGTGGACGTCGTCGTCGTGACAACCAGCCGCGCAAGGAGAAGCAGTCGTCGAAGACGTCTTCGACGAAGGATGCTGACACCTCTGGCGGCAATGCTCGTGGCGAGGAGGCTTCGTGCTCGATGGTCGGCGTGGTAGAGTCGACGATCTCGCTGGCGCTGGAGGCTGGCGAAGACTTCAAGGCGGTCGCTGCTGCTGTGCAGGCCAATCCGACTGTCGTGCTGCTCGACAGCGGTTGCTCCCACCATTTGATGGGGACGAAGGAGGCCTTCGTCGACATGCAGCCGAGCGGCGACGTTCGACACGTCCGCGGCTTCAACGGGGCACTTCAGAGCGTCGAAGGCAGAGGCACAGTTGTTCTGCAAGGGGAGGCCGGGAAGCAGGTTCTCGTTCCCGACGTACTCTACGTTCCGGGTGTGCACGCGAACCTGCTGTCTGCTGGCCAACTCAATGAGAACGGCGTGAAGCTACAGGACGACGGCGGAGAGATGCTGCTGCTGTCTTCTGCCGGCGATGTCGTTGGTCGAGCACGCTATTCCGGCAGAATTCTCTGCACCGACCTGCGCCCCTGCTCGACGAAGTCGACGATGACTTCGACGGAGGTGGTGGCTCTGCGGACGATCGCGTCTGCGACGAAGTCGACCCCGGACATGTGGCACGCTCGACTTGCGCACGTCGGCGTCGACACGATCAAGAGCTCGGCGAAGCATGAGGTCGCTGCCAGTCTGGACATCAAGAAGTCGACCGCAGATGATCTGCCGTGTGCCTCCTGCGTTGGCGGCAAGATTGCGCGGCACACCTTCCCCGACCAAGGATCGGACGCAGAGAATGCGCTCGACGTGGTGCACATCGACCTCTGCGGGCCGTTTCGAGTGGCCGCCAACGATGGCAGCCTCTACTTTCTTCTGCTGAAGGACATGAAGACTCGCTTCGTGTGGGTGAGGCCGGTCGCGAAGAAGAGCGACGTGCTGGTCGTCTTCGAAAAATGGTTGAAGGTGGTGGAGCGGCAGACTTCGAAGACGGTGAAGATGCTGCGTTCTGACCGCGGAGGGGAGTTCCTCGGTCGCGCCTTCACCGACCTCGTCGAAGACAAGGGGATCCTCCACGATCTGACGTGCCCCTACACTCCGCAGCATAACGGCATGGCAGAGCAGGAGATGCGCACAGTCGTCGAGGCTGTGCGGACGATGCTTCTGCACATGGGCGTGAAGCACCACTGGTGGCATCTTGCTCTGCGACAGGCTGTCTGGGTGCGCAATTGCCTCGAACGGGCTTCTCTGCCTTCGGGGACGACGCCGCACGAGCTGCTGTTCGAGAAGAAGCCGGACTTGACGCTGGCGCGCGTGTGGGGCTGCATGGTGCAGTTCATGGTCCCCGAGCAGCGGCGCGGCGGGAAGTTGGCGCCGAAGGCCCGTTGGGGTCTTCACCTCGGAGTGTCGGCAGAGAGCAAGGGCTGGGAGGTGCTCGACTTGACGGACAACAAGGTCGTCACGACGGTCGAAGCGATCTTCTACGAGACTCTGTCGATGGAGATGTGGAAGGTGGAGTACGGGCCGGCGTCGAAGAGGACGCCCTCTACCCCGCCGACAGATTCCTCCTCGGTGCACCCTCCACTGCTCGCCGCGGACGACGAGCTTGATGAGGACGACGCCGACGATGTCACCCCCTCCCCCCCTCCCCCTGTTCAGGGATCCTCGTCGGCCGCCAGCGATGAGGGGAGACTTGGTGCGTCGCCTGCGGCGTCGACCGGTTGCATCGCCGGTGGCCAACGTGGCACCGAGAAGGTCAGCGACAGGAAGCGGCAGACGACAGGGGAGTCGTCGACGTCGAAGAAGACTGTAGAGAAGCCGTCGGCAGAGGCGCCGACCGCAGAGAAGCCGTCAGCAGAGGCGCCGACCGCAGAGAAGCCGTCGGCAGAGGCGCCGACCGAAGAGAAGCAGTTGGCAGAGGCGCCGACCGCAGAGAAGCCGTCGGCAGAGGCACCAACCTCAGGGGAGCCGTCGGCAGAGGAGCTGTCGACAGGGGAGCAGTCCGAAGACGACAGCGATGTAGTGGAGGTCGCGGTCGAAGAGGCGAAACCGCGACGGTCTGCCCGCCCCAACATCGGCAAGCTGCCTGAGAAGCTTAGCTACCACGCTTGTGTGCCGCCGACGGCCTACAACACTCTGCTCGACGATGCAGAGGACGACGTCGATCTGCCCGAGCTCGACCCCGACATGCATGCCGATCCAGAGCATCGCTGGGACATCGCCAACATGACGGTGAAGGAGGCATTGGCGAGTTGGAAGGGCAAGGCGGTGAAGGCCGCCATGGACGAGGAAATCAAGAGCCTCATCTCCAACGGAACGTGGGAGCTTGTTGAGCGTCAGCGCGGTGTCAACGTGATGAAGAATCGTTGGGTACTCACGACGAAGTACCACGTCGACGACACGGTCGCCCGCGAGAAGGCGCGTCTAGTGGTGAAGGGCTTCACGCAGATCTACGGCGCAGACTACGACGAAACGTACGCGCCGGTGGGGAGCTACGTAACTCTACGGATCTTTCTCAGCATCATAGCCGTCCTCGACCTGCACCTGATGCAACTCGACATGAAGAACGCTTTCCTGCAGAGCAAGCTCGATCGCGTACTCTACATGGACCAGCCCAGCTACTACAACGACGGCACCGACCGCGTCTGCAAGTTGCTGAAGAGCCTCTACGGGCTGAAGCAGAGTCCGCTGCTGTGGTACTCGGCGCTCGACGCGGTGCTGATCGGCGTTGGCTGGAGCAAGAGCCAGGTAGACGAAGCGCTCTACTTCAAGGTCGGGGACGACGGAGTGGCGTGCTGGGTGCTCGTCTACGTCGACGATCTGCTCGCCGCCAGCAGCAGCACTGCGATGCTGAAGGAGCTGAAGGAGCTGCTGTAGGCCGCCTTTGAGCTGCGCGAAATCAACCCGGTCGAGAAGTATCTTGGGCTGGAGATCGTGCGCGACCGACCTGCGAGGAAGCTGTGGCTTCACCAGCAAGCCTACGTCGACAAGCTGCGTCGGCGCTTCATCGACGAGGAGCAGACCGGGCGAGTGCCGAAGACGCCGGTCTCCGTCGACGCCTACGCAGAGCTGTTGTTCGACGACGAGGAGTTCCAGTTGCGCGAGGAAGCAGAGTACCGGCAGAAGGTCGGGTCGCTGCAGTTCGCGGCCACCACGACGAGGCCCGACATTGCCTTCGCTTGCAGCAAGCTCGGATCCGGCCTGACCGTGCGGAGCGACAACCACTGGCGCGAGGTCGATCACTGTCTGCTCTACCTCGCTGAAACTCGTGACGCCGCTCTTGAGTTTGGCGGCGGACCAGAGTCGCTGTGTCTGATCGGCTATGCAGATGCCGACGACGCTGGCGACAAGCAGAATCGGACGAGCACGGGCGGCTACGTGTTCGTCTTCGGAGGGGCCGCTGTATCGTGGTTGAGCCAGCGCATCAAGTGCGCGACACTCTCATCGACTGAGTCGGAGTACGTCGCGGCCACCGAAGCTGGCAAGGAGGCACGTCGTCTGCGCTTCCTCCTTGCAGAATTCCAACTGCTCGACGCAGGGAAGCCGACAGTGCTGCACGTGGACAACCAGTCGGCCATCACGGTCGCAGAAGGCTTGGGGCTCAAGGGAAATCTCAAGCACATGGAGCGACGCTACGCCTGGCTGCAGCAGATGGTGAAGCGCGGGAAGATTGCTCTGCAGTACATCCCGACCACCGAGCAGCCGGCGGATTTCCTCACGAAGGCTCTGCATTTTCCGGCTTTCAACCGGTGCTCCGTCGCTATCGGCCAGGTTCGCCTTACCGAAATCGGCGACGACGAAGTGCAGAACTAGGCGCCATGTCCTTCAACATGGCTGGTGCGGTGGACGGCGTGCTGGGTTTGCACGCCGTCGAAGTATCCCCCTTGTACTCTATTACGTAGGCTCTACGGGTGGACCTTGCGTGTAGGTGTGCCCAAGCGTGTGCTGGGCAGGGGAGTGTCGAAGAGAAAAGGCCCCGCCCTCGCTTGGTCGAGGTAGACCATGCTTCCGGCAGCACAACGGTGTGCAGACGGCTTTGTTTCGTGGTCATCGGCGAATTTGGGGACTTTTATCTGTGTGCGACGAGTCGTCTGTCGACGATATTAATTGTCGAGGTAGAAGTGTTTCTTCTGCTCGACCAAAGTGCCCGTCGAAGAGGCGCTCCTCGATGGGAGTAAATCGGCGTCGAAGACGAGCTTTGCTGGTCGACGGATTTGGCAGAATTGGCGTTTTCGACGGATCGGTGGTCGACAGAATTGTGCTCGACGAGTGCATCGTCGAGCAGAGCGTTTCAGGTCGACCAAAAGGACTTGTCTCCGAAATTCGCAATATACGCGAATTTCAACCAATCGCGAAACAGCAAATTTCGACCAATCAGGTAATCTCGGAAATTGTACTCCCCAGGAGAATTCGAATCTGCAAAGGAACAGAACCTGAAACACGTTTTTGCTAACTATCCCCGCGAACCTGGCTATCCCCGTCGTGGTTACCATGTAGGGATAGCATTCCAGTTCGCTAACCAACTGAGTTAAAATGGCATGTTTCCTTGGTGGATCAGCGCACCCATACCCCCCCAGGACGACACCTGTAGTCCTTGGGGAGACCACTTCGGGCAATTCCAGTGTCCACTTCCAACACTCCCCTCACTGGGAGGGCCCACCACTAGGGCACAGGAAGTCGCCAACAACAGGAATCGAACCCTGGTCCTCCACGCTCACCGCACCATGCAGGGATAGCATTCCAGCCCGCTAACCGACTCGGATAAAAGGGCATGTTTCTTTGGTGGGTCAGCGCACCCATACCCCCCCAGGACGACACCTGTAGCCCTTGGGGAGACCACTTCGGGCCATTCCAGTGTCCACTTCCAACAGTTCCAAGATCCTTCAGCACACCTCTCCCCTCCGCGTCTCTTCTGACAATATCCCCAAGCCTGACCTCAGATAGCCGCTTCGCTGCCTTTCGCCCTCCTACCGGCATGGTCCCTTTCAAGAGGATGTGTCTGTTGAACACAATCCTTTCCAGCATCACCTCCCTTACTCCGCGTTCTTCCGTGGACACCGCCAGCGGGGAACGCATGAAGTTCGGACATGCCAGTTTCCTTCCTGACTTTTCCCCTCCCAGCTTTTCAAGAGCTTCTCATGGGATAGGAACGTATCCAACCCCAGCGGCAGGTCAGCTGCTTGGCGCATCAATTGCCGCTTCAGCTCGTCCGGCTCCGTAAGTGTCAACCCGATCCTTATGGCCGTCAAGCAGGTGAGCATCACTTCCGGATCTCTCGCCCCCACCCCTCCTTCCAGCACCAGCGTGAACAGCAACTCCTTGCTCCACAGGTGAAAGCACTTTTCCGATGTTGCCTTGTTGGCTGACATGAAATTGTGCGTCATCTTAGTGATCACACTCCAGGTTTGCGCAGGAATCTTTGCTGCACGGCTGCAGGGGCAGCGCAGTCGCAGGGGCAGCGCACGGGCTGCAAGGGTCGCGACAGTGAGAGCTAGGGGCGCCAGCGCGCTGGCTACTGTGTAGGGCGTGGCGCTACCACTGGGCGGAACGGTGGGCCCATGTAGGAACGGTTCCTACTCTGATAACATGTCAAGAATAGAACTAGGAATGATGATTGGACTAGGCAAGAGGTGAGTACAAGTAGGGGAAACCTAACCCTAAAGTGTTGTACTCACTAAGGAGTGACCCTACTGTAGCCTAGAGATACAATTGTAATCTGACAGTTTTCTCTTGCTAGGTTGTGATCAGTGTACTGCCTTGCTATTATATACCTCTGCATGTGAACTGGCCTTGTGGCCACTTGCTTGTGCTCAGAATGCGTGGTGACTTTGTGATCCACCCTGAGCTGTGTTCTCTTCTGCAGACTGGTCTTGTGACCGCTTGTTGTGTTTGCTGTCCCCTACTTTGCCTATGGGGGTGTGTCAAATCACAATTGTATCTCTAGGCTACAGTAGGGTCACTCCTTAGTGAGTACAACACTTTAGGGTTAGGTTTCCCCTACTTGTACTCGCCTCTTGCCTAGTTCATTCATTCCTGCTTATTCTAACAATAAATATTTGATGTAATTCAGGGCAGTGGCAAGTGAAGGAAGGCTGCTGAAGATGTATGCCACTGCCATGCATTCCCACGTACGGCAACTAGATACATGTTCCTAGCACTCTTGATACTGCAACCACCGCTACTGCTACTGCTACTCCTACTCCTATTCCTTCCAGCTCATTGATTGATAACAGGCACAGAAGTGTAGTACACAAACCATGCATCATGCATCCAATATGATTTGTGTTCTGCAGCTCCCCAAACACCCCCTTTCCTCCCCTCACCGTGCTGATTCATACAAGCAGCTGTGAGGGGCAGACGCATTAACCAGCAACCGGAACCAGTCAGCGTTAGTCGTGAGACCAGCTGGCTTTTGAGAATTCTTAAAACCAGCTGCTTCATACGAGCAGAGGCTGAGGGGCAGACGCATTAGCTATCATCCGGACCTGGTCAGCGATAGTGGTGTCCCTCACAAACCACACATGGGACTCCCCGGGAGGCACAACAGTGCTGCAGCGCTCGTTGACTGGGTTGACCACTCCAGACAAATGGTAGTGCCGCAGGTGAGTGGCGGCGTTGAGCACCACGCCGCCCGTCTGCGGCTCTCTGACCATGTGGATGGACATCACTGACGTCTGCACAAGGTGGGGAGGGGCAGAACAGGGCGGACGGGGACAGAAGGGGTTTTGACTGGTAGTTATGGCCCGTGAGAGGTAGAGACACATGATTCTAAACTTGGTTTGAGACGTCATAAACAAACTCCTCATCTCCTCTCTCATCCCTCACTCTCATCGCCGCGCACCTTCCTGGGGTTGACAATGACCTTGCGGTGCCCGCGCCAGTCCTCACACACCGCCGGATCTATCCGCTCCTGCGACCCGTCCTGCATGCACCACACCTCTGGCTGCCGAAACACAAGCTTTGACAACACCTCCACACCGTTCCTCTTAGCTTCTTCCTCCGCTCCTGCTCCTGCTGATTCTCCTGCGTCTGTGTCCACCCCCTTCCCACCATGCTGTTGCGTTTCACCAGCAACTCTACTGCCGTTGCTCGCTGCACTCCCCACCACGCCCCCCACTCCCTCGCACACAGACAAATCCACGACAAGGGCGCCGTGGGAGAGCCAGGGTGCGTGGCGGTGGGTGGCAAGGAGCGAGGGCAGGGAGTGCGGCGGCACGGGGGCGAGGAACTCGTCGGTGTCGTGCAGAGTGACCCAGCGCGACGATGCCAGCGAGCGGAATATGCAGTCGTTGCCCGCCAGGGTCTGATGGGGACAGCCATGTGGTGAGGTGTCACGTGGTGAGGTGGTTGGTGGTCACGTGGTGAGGTGGTTGGTGGTCACGTGGTGAGGTGGTTGGTGGTCACGTGGTGAGGTTGAGACAAGGAACACGAAGGATGGTGAGTAGAATGGCAGGGTGTGAAGGGAAGGGGTGTGAAGGGAGGCAGGGGTGTGTGGATGGGAAATGCCTTGGGAGATGGAGAAAAGGATGGAGAGGATGAAGGTGTGACGATTTGGTGAAACAAAGTTGCCGTGTGCAACGAGATGCTGGTTGGTCCACTCCACTCCACTCCACTCCACTCGACAGCGTCATCTGCCGAAAATCATGTCAATCTCCTTAGGCAGTGGGCACTGAGTGTGCTCAGCATTACACCCACCCACCCACCAACCCACCCACCTGGTGCTTAGACAAGAACCCCCGAGGGCCCGATCCCGCATGGAAGCCAAGGCGGTGCCCAGCGGACATATCCGTGAGCTCAGCGATCCCCGCAGCGAAGTAGGGGCGGAAGAGCGTGGAGAGGGTAGGCGTCCAGGCGGCCATGTCGTAGAAGAGGAAGCGGTGCACGGGGGCGTGCACGCGGTGGTACTCCGCCCACGCCCACACCACGCCCGCGTCCAATGCGCCGTACAGCGGCTGCGAGCACCACGTGAGGAGCACCGGGAGAGCGTCGTCTGGGGGAGGCTCTAGAGGCTGGGTTGTGCGGGGGAAAGGCCGGGGGGGAGGGGAGGAAGGGGGAAAGGGGAAAAAAGTGGGGGTTTGATTTGAGGGGAGGGGATAGTAGCAGGAGGAAGAATGTGCAGGAGGAAAAGGAAGGAAGACGCTGTAGCGCGCGCACGCACGCACACACACATACACACACACCAACAGCACTCATAGTGTTGGGGTGTCTGCTATCGTGCTATGAGCAGACACAGACACAGACACACAGACACGCAGACACACAGACACACTGGCAGACTGACACACAGACACACTGACACACACCCCAACCGCGCTCCTTTGAATGCATTCTGTGAGTCATCCCCTCCCTCCTCCCTCCTCCATCCTGCCTCCTCCACTTTAATGTGAGTGCTCCCATACACCACTCACCCTCACATCACTCCGAACGTTTTTCCATGCCAGCTCTCACCACACCTCGCCATTATAGCCACCTCTACCACATATCACCTCATCATATAAACCCACTGACCTCACCTCCCCCAGATCTCACCTCCCCGGGCTCCTCCGTGAAAACGGCAGCCTCCACGTCATCCATGGTCATTGCCAGATAGCCGCCCGCCTGAGACGTGTTGCCTGCCAGCTGGCAAAACGCTGCTAACGCGTCAGTCTGCAAGGGGCCCGAGGGGAGGTAGGGTTGTGTTGCTAGCAAGTCAGTTTGCAAACGGGTGCGCCTGATCAAGCGGATGGGGGTAAATTGGGGGAGATAGATCAATGAAACCATGCAGCTTCATGCAAACCATGCAACAACCTGCTGTGAAGCACGCACATGGTGCATCAGATGTGCCTGCATAAGGGCATAAGTGGAGGGAGCCTGCTGACCTTAGATTTGGGACGCATGAAGTCCCTGTACTGCACTGTACCGTTCACTCTGCTCCCGTCTCGCCCCACCCATCGACAACCCTCTCCCTCCTTCTGCCATTGGAAATCAAGCCTGCTTATACCGAGTACGACGAAGCGGGAGGGATTAATCCGATATGCGCTGGGGGGTGGGAGAAGAGGAGAGGGAAGAGAGGAGATGGTTTGGTATTAGAAATGGAGAGAGGAGAGAGGGATGGCAACGAAGAAACTGGCAGTAAGGGGAACACGAGTCTTAAAGTGCAAGTCCTGAGTTGCAAAGCCGGGAGGCGACTCGTGAGGCGCCTAAGAAAACATGCAGCACGAAAGGTTAAACATGACACGTGAACCAAGCTAGCACTAAATTACTAGCATTTGCAGAGAGAACCTGAGTTGTAGAAGCAGAGGACCAAGCAGGTCGTACCTGAACTGGTAGATGAACCCTCTCTGCTGGTACGTGCGCTGCTTCCACTGCGCTGCCTCCGCCTCCAGCACACTCGCTACATTCCCGTCCGACTGGTTCCGCTGGTACCTCGCCTCTATGCTGTCCGTGTATCGCTGTTGAGACACGAACACAGCAGATGTTGACATGCAAAGGGTTACGAGGTTATGCGTGGAACTGGGGGAGTCCCGGAGCGGGGGAGAGGGTGTAATGGGCGACTGCGGCAATGCGAAGCAGGAACTCTGACAATCTGACAGTATCGCATTGCCACAGAAACCCACTCGTTCGGCAATGCGACTGTGGCTCGGAGCATCCCAAGGCATGCCGAAGCACAGCCATCTCGAGAACCTCTTGATGGCGTAACCAGGCGATTTCTGGGTCGACTTAAGAATCGAAAACAGCGGTTTACCCACCGCTAGTTGTTCCGGCGTCGACACGTCGCCCGCCGCACCCAGCAGCTGCTCCCGGAGCGGCGCCTCGCCGCTCGCCCCTCTGCCGTCTCCGCCGCTCGTCCCTCCGCCTTCTCCGCCGCTACCGCTGGCCGCCTCATACGCTACTGCCTCGGCGGCAAGTGCGGCGGACACGTTGCAGGGGGCTGCAGTGCCGTTTGGCGCGGCTTGGCGCGCAGCGGCGGAGGGGGGACGGGAGAGGAGGAGCGGGGAGAGGAACGGCGCAAGCGTGTTTTGGAGGAGGGTCTGCCAGTGGAAGGGGGAGTGGGGCGGAGAGAAGAAATCAATCGGTCGCTGGGATCGCCCCATCGCTGCTCAGCATGCATCGCTGATCGGCATACGTCGCGCCGCTCAGCTTGCATCGCTGCGCCCCGCGCATCGCTCTAGGGTCGCTGGCATGGGGGATTTCATCACGAAAGCAGGAGAGGCGAATTTCGGAATGGCAGTGGCTGTGTTCCCTCGGCGGGCATTGTTAGCTCGCTGACGGACGGCGCTCTACTTGCAGTCGCGTATGCATACTGATACATGCATAGTACTGTTGCATGCACAGTACTGTTGCACGCATATCCAGCCTGCGTGTAACACTACTAGTAGTAGTGTGACACAATGCGGCACGTATCGGTTCGTCGACGATGTGACTGGCGTTGTGGCGATACCGCTAGACGTACCGCGCACACCAGCAGCGTAATAAGGACGCCCAGCGTGGCTGTCACGTGCGTGCCCCACGCGCGCTGCGAGCTTTTCAATAGATGACACGGCATCATTAGCTAACACCTCTGCTGCTCTGAGGAGCACTTATTATCTTGTGTCTTCGGCCTGAGATTGGGAGAGGTCGATGACAAAATATCGCGTTGTTCTATTCTGGAAAAAGTCTGTCTCGACTCGAATAATTCAACTCTGCCTGTCCTGTGACTCGGAAATATGGAACTATCGTTCCTTCAATCTACCTATCGATACGACGACACTCGCCCATGGTAGATGGCAGCAGTAGCAAAAACGACGGACCAGCTGGAACGAGAGGGTGGGTGGGACTAGTGACCAGACCAGTCACCAAACAATACTGTGCATAACTAGGTCCACGCGTCGGCGTGCCGGCGTGACGTGATCGCACAGGGTGCGAGGTGCACGTCCACTACTCGTTGTGGCAGTTAGGGGGCTCAGGGAAGGATGTGCTGAGGGGTCAATGGGATGGGGGTCTAATGTGCTTGTGAGGGGGGGAATGTGAACCTAGGGAATTGGGGAAATATCGAGTCGCGACTCCCTCCCGACGCTTGCCGGTTCGATGCGACTTGAGTGAGGTGTCGTGGCGTGGTGGCTGTCCCTTGGTTGGCGGCCGATTTCTCATTGGCTCACGGTTGGGATTGTACCCGACTCTAGCATGTTTGGAAACAAGCGTCCAAGCTGAGAAACATGCTGCCCCCGTCCCGGGCGGTTACCAACAGGTGAAAGGATTGCAACTGAATGAGAGAAGAAAGGATTGCACTAAGGGGTCAAAAGGATACAAGTGTGAGCCAAGGGATGAGCCAGCGGTAACGTGGTGTTGCGAGTTAGCCTATGCAGTGCTCGTAGGCCAACTCGACCTTGAACATCAGTGCAAGGTTGGGCAAAAGTTCTGCGCGAAGTGGCGAGGCCGTTATGTTAGAAACTAAGGAACAGGAATGGTGTTGGATTAGTAAGGAAGTGATATATAAGCTAACCCTAATGTGTTGTACTCACTATTATCTACCTCACTAAGCATATAAGAAACATAAACATTGTTTGGCACACCCATAGGCTAAGTGAGGGACAGCAAGAACCACACATGGTCACAAGACCAGTTAAGAGAGGTAGCAAAGCAAAACAAAGCAAAGCTCAGGGTGGATCTCAAGATCACCACGCAGTCCGAGCACAAGCAAGCGGCCACAAGGCCAGTTAACATGCAGAGTTATAACAGCAATGGCAGTACACTGATCACAACCTAGCAAGTGGAAACATGCAGGTATACAGATATACAGTAGTGTGCAACAAGGGCAAAGCTAGATCAAGACACAAGCAAGTGAGGCAGAGTGGGCACACGCCCAAGAGCAGTGCAGAAGCGCTGATGATCACCAAACCCGAAGGCCTTGGTGAATATATCAGCAGTGTTGGCCTGTGAGGCCACGTAAGCAAGGCGAAGCTGACCACGCTGCTATAGCTCTCGTGCAAGAAAGTAACGAAGAGCAATGTGCTTCGTTGTGTGCTCCAGCCTCTGCTCCCGACACAAGGCAATCATGGCCTTGTTGTCGACGCACAGAACTGGAGGAGAACGAGGCCGCTCGCCAAAGTCAGTCAGCAAGTAGGTCAGCCAGCGTAACTCCTGTGCAGCCATAGCCCCAGCGTAGATCTCTGCCTCACAGCTGGAACCAAGTATAGAAGACGAACGGGTGGACCTCCAGGAGACAAAACCAACGCAAAGACTGAAAGTGTAACCCTGTGACGAGCGCTGGGTCTCCTGGTCGTCGGCCCAAGAAGCGTTTGAGTGCCCAGTGCGCACAACTCGACCATGTCCTCCAAGCACAAGCCCATGCCTGACGTACTGCACAAGTAACGCAGTACCCTCTGCGCAACCCGGTAGTGCTCAGGGCGGTGTCTCCCGTGCGCAACGAAGCGCGCCAGGATGCTGAGAGGGTACGCAAGGTCAGGTCGAGTGCAGGTCATGAGTGGCTCGTAGGCAGATGCTGTGACGAGGAGAATTGGAAGCGGAAGCGCCGAAGGACCTGCTCCACCATGTGTGACTGAGTCAGAGTGATGGTGCGCGCTGCTCTGTCCCGGGTGATCTGCAAGCCAAGATAGTTACGCAGCTCACCCATGTCAGTGCAGGTGTGTCTCTTCTGCAGTTCCGCCTGCACAAGGGTCAGAGCCTCAGTGTCAGCAGTAGCAAAGACCAAGGCTGTCTGCCACTGAGAGGAGTACTGACCCGAGATCGCCTCTGCGTGAGAGCGTGGGGTCGGGATGTCCAGTGCATCCGGGTCTCCCTTAGGGGCCAGCAGCATGGCCGCGAGATGAGGTACAGCAGCCGCAAAGCACTCGAGCTCAAAGTGGGTGTCCTCAAGGACATCACAGCCAAGGGAAAGCTCACCCCCGACGGACGGAGGACAGTCAGTGTCATGAACTAGACTCACAGCGTGGTCAAGGCGGCAGGTAGCAGCAAAGTCAACAAGCTCAGTGACAAAGGCTGACGGAGCAGGAGACGAAAGCGTAGGGTCAGTCACAAGCATGGCTAGAAATCGAGTGACAGTCAGACTGGCAGCACGAACAAGGTCAAACTCAGGGTCAGCAACATCAGGAAGAGAAGACACAGGAGGTGACGACAAGACAACACGCTGTGGAACAAAGGAAGGACGAAGTGCCATAGTGTGAGTGTCGGGGACAGGCGGAGGACGAACATGGGGAGCACGAAGAGTACGAGCAACAGGTGAGGCAGGACGAGACTCAGGCTCTCGACGCTCCGTCAGGGAGACTGCCAACTTAGTGTAAGGAGAGGGAGCAGGCAGTGGGGAGTCAGGCGGTTATGGTGTCTGAGACGGGCCAGGCGGTGGACACAGGAGAGGAGGAGTAGCACCAGTGGAAGACGGAAGACTGAGCACCTGGCGAAGCGCCGAGCCAGGTGGTGGCAGTGACGACTGCGGCTGGAGCCAGAAGAATAGTCGCCGCTGCAGCGGCTGTGTAGTGCCCTCAGCACCAGAACCTCCAGCTCCAGCACCTCCAGCACCTCCAGCTCCAGCACCTCCAGCACCAGCACCTCCAGCTCCATAACCTCCAACTCCAGTAACTCTAGCTCCAAGCTCCAGCACCTCCAGTACCAGGAACTCCAGCACCAGGAACTCCAGCACCAGTAACTCCAGCACCAGTAACTCCAGCTCCAGCACCTCCAACACCAACACCTCCATCTCCAGCACCGTCTGTCTTGGAAGGAGGAGGTGGCAGAGACGACCGCCACTGCTCCCAGAACAAGGGGCGCCGCTGCAGACGTGGCAACGCACCAGTAGAAACACCAGCAGGAGAACCCTCGACTCCACCACCACGAGGACGTTCAGCACCCCCAAAACCAGCACCTCCAGAGTCAGCACCTCCAGAACCAGCACCCCCAGAACCAGCACCCCCAAAACCAGCACCTCCAGAGTCAGCACCCCCAGAACCAGCACCCCCAGAGTCCACACCTCCAGTGTCACCACCCCCAACAGCACCGGAATCCACAGCGACAGGCTGCGGAGGCGGTGAAGACGGCCGAGGCGGAAAACTAGGAGGGGTCTCCAAGCGCGGTGAGCGGCGAGTGGCCGCAGTGTCGTCAGCAGCAGGGCTACCCCTCTCAGCTGGGCCAGAGGTGTCGGAGGAGACCTCCAAAGGCTCAACAAAGGGGGGTGGGTCAACCTGAGACACCCCTGAGGGAGCGGGTCCCTGTAGGGGGAGGGGGTACCAGGGGGGGACCTGGAACCAGGAAGATAGGCAGGGGGGGGACGGGCGAAGTGCTGTGGGGGAAGAGACGGTAGAAGCAAACCGACTCATCAAAGGTGACGTCCTGGGAGGACAGGACGCGACGCGTGGCTGGGTGGTAAAACTACCAGCCAGGCGCGTCCGTGGGAAAGCCAAGGAAGACGCAGCGAACGGTGCAAAAAGAGAGCTTGCCCGCGGTGGGATCACGGACAAGGGCAAGCGAACCCCAGACCCGAAACACCGACGCATCGCCAACCTCCCCCGTCCAACGCAGTGTAGGAGAGGTCTCTGGCTCGGAGACACGGGGCCAGAGGTTGAGTTGATGCGCGGCGTATCGGACCGCAATCGGCCACATAAAATGGGGAGCAGCCGCATGAATCATGGAGGTGCGAGCAACCTCCATGATCAAGCCAATGCGGCGCTTAGCAATTCCATTTTGCTGTGGAGAGGCCGGAAGCATGAACGACTGGGTGATGCCCTCCTCACGACAAAATTCCTCAAGGAGACGGGAGGAAAACTCACCACCTCGGTCAGAGTGCAGTCGCAGGAGCTGGAGGTCCTGCTGGAACCGTGCGCTCAGCTGGCGACGGACAGCGCGGATCCAATGGATCAAGACACTGCAGACATCCGCCTTGCTCTGCAAGGGGAAGACTGTGGTGTGGCGCGTGTAGTCATCAACAACCAGCAGAAAGTAGCGCTCTCGGCCCTGTCCACTGACGCGGGCGGGGATCCACTTGTCCATGTGGAGAGTCTGCAGAGGATCAATGGTCTAAGGAAACGAGGAGGAGTGAGGTGCGGTGCGCTGCCGCCCCTCGACGCAGGGAAGGCACGGCGGTGCGAGCGACTGCGGGAGCGGGGGCAGGGACTTGGGGAGGCCAGAGACAAGGAGACGGGAGTGCATGCTACGCAGACGCGGCAAGGAGGGGTGACCAAGACGGTGGTGCCAGAGGAGAGACGGGTGCGTGAGTAACCAACACGAGCAAGACGCAGCTACCTGGCCGGACGCAGCTACCTGTGCAGACTCAGTGGTCAGTATGTACAGGCCAGACCCGGGTCTCCGAGTGAACGTGACGAGGTGGGCGCCAGTCTGTGAGTCTCTGTACAGATCGCCACAAGCCCACCCCCAGGAGTAGTGGTAGTGACCAACTGGTCATGGAGCACAGCGTTACTCACCAAGTTTGTAGCGAACGAGGGGAGGTGGAGACCTGTGAGTGAGCCGGAAGGGGCTGCCGGACACGGGAGAATGGTGGAGGCACGTGCTACGACTGGGCCCCCAGAGGGGTCAGCAAGAGTGACTGGGACAGGTGCAGTGAGCGGTGTGAGTGCGGTGCAGTCGCGGAAGAAGCAGCGAGACGCCCCTGAGTCAAACGTAAAGGTGTGCAAAGCCTCGGTAGGAGATGCAACTGTCCTGGCAGGCTCACAGGCACCTAGACTAGCAGCCTCTACACTAGCAGCACTAGGCACACACGAGTAACAGTCACCCTCAACACTAGCAGAAGCAACATACATAGCATACATGCCAGCAAATATAATTTCACAATCTTGAGCAAACACATCCACCCCCTTCTGGAGCAATCCTAACCAGTTAGGGATGTTAGTCTCGTCACCGAACTCTGCATGGAAGGCATCCTCAAGACGGAAGAAACAGCGATACTCATTGTGCCCCATCTTGCCGTATGGCTCACCAGCCCGCGGACCTGTGCGCCTGACGTACGGGCGACGACCACTACCCCCAGAGGAGCCACGCTGGACAAACCCACTCACGAAGCTCCTGGGGCGAGAGAGACTCCTGCCGGCGTGGCTGCTGCTGCTGTCCACCCCCAGAGCCTCCGCCGCCACGAGCTGCACCCCCAGACGCCGCCCCAGAGCCTCCACCCCTACAAGCTCCACCTCGACCGCCATCCGAGCCCCCTCCGCCCACTACACTGCCTCCACCACCCCCGCCACCTCCACCGCCGCCACCACCTCCTCCACCCCCTCCACCATCACCGCCACCACCCCCGCCAGCGCCACCCCCACCACTCTTACCCCCCTTGCCCTTGCCCCTGCGGCGCCTCCCACTAGGAGCAGACGCAGCACCGACCTCCTCAGCACGAAGGAAGTCAACAGCAGCAGCAGAGGCAACAGAGGGCGTGAGAAGGGAGGGGGAACTCCCCTCAAAAAAGGAGGGGAGGGGGGTACCATGGGAGGTGGCAACAGCGTAGGCACTACTCTCAGCCTCTAGGAGACGAGTCCCAAACGAGGCAAGCGTGAGCTTAGTGGGCTCGAGGGCTAGGAAGTGGTCGAGGGCGAGGAGAGAGTCAGGGAGGCGAGTCACGAAGCCAGAAAGACCGGCTTGAGAGCAGCGCGGTAGCGAGTGTCACTAGATCGTAGGTGGGTCATAAGATCAGCGACGGTGGGGAAGTCAGACAGCCCAGGAAAGAGATCGGACGGCATGAGACGGCCTAGGGAAGCAGTAGAGGGGGAGGAGTAGCACTTGACTACAACCTCATAGAGCTCTTTGCCCATCTTCAGCTGGCCAAAATGGGGCCTCTCATCTAGTGGGAGGTGGTTGCGGACAGCAAGGCGTGCGGTAGCATCGCGCGTGAGCCACTGGGAACGAACTACACGGTCAGCCGTCTCATCTGGGGCGGGAAGGGACCCCAACGTATGCTCATACAGTGAGACATCGTCCCTAGCTACGCTCTGCAGGTACAGTTGGACATCCTTGAGTTGTTCCTGCTGACTGGTCTTGTGGCCCCTTGCCTCAGAATCTGGACTAGTTGTGCCGCTTGCGTTTCTTCTCATTTGCTAGGCACTGCCCGTTAGCTATCCTAGGGGGTGTCGCTGTTAGAATACTAGGAAGGAATGTGTGATTAGGTCAAGGGGGGGGTACAAGAAGAATGTCGAGAGAAATGTTGTACCCCCTAGTGCTAACCCCCATACAGCCTAGATAACCTAAACATGCATATATGATTTGACACACCCCCATAGGCGAAATGGGGGATAGCCAGAGCAAGCAAAGGTCACAAGACCAGTCAAGAGAAGAAACAAAACACAGCTCAGGGTGGATCACAAAGTCACCACACACTCTGAGCACAAGCAAGAGGCCACAAGGCAAGTTCACATGCAGAGATGTATATGCAGCAATAGCACAGTGATCACTACCTAACAAGAGCAAGCATGCAGGTATATATGTATAGGTCACAGTACAAGCAGAATCTACAGCAAGTGTGGAAACGTAGGCACAAGGCCCAACAAAGTACAAAAGCGCTGATGATCACCAGACGGAAGTGCCTTGGTGAATATATCAGCAGTGTTGGCTCGAGTGGCCACGTGAGCAAGACGAAGCTGACCCCGCTGCTGCAACTCTCGAGCCAGGAAGTAACGCAGAGCGATGTGCTTCGTTCTGTGCTCCAGTCTGTGCTCCTGACACAAGGCAATGGCTGCCTTGTTGTCGACGTACAGCACTGGAGGAAAACGAGGCCGCTCTCCCAGCAGATAGGTGAGCCAGCGTAACTCCTGTGCAGCCATGGCTGTGGCGTAGATCTCAGCCTCACAACTAGAGCTGAGAACTGAAGACGAGCGTGTAGAACGCCAAGAAACTGAACCAAAGCCAAGGCTGAAGGTGTAACCCTGTGACGACCGCTGCGTAGCCTGGTCGTCAACCCAAGAAGCGTCCGAGTGACCAGTGAGGACAACGTCGCCCCATCCTCCAAGCACGAGCCCCATGCCCGATGTACTGCACAAGTAGCGCAGTACCCTCTTAGCAGCATCCATGTGCACCTTTCGGTGCCGACCAGGAGCCACGTAGCGAGCCAGAAGGCCAAGAGGGTACGCGAGGTCAGGACGAGTGCAGGTCATCAGGTACATGAGGCAGCCAACTAGCTCTGGGTAAGGACCACTCGGCTCTACGGACTTGTCCGAAGGTGGAGCTGAGAGCGAGTGACCTGTAGCCAGAGGAGTGGCCTGTGCCGAGGACCAGGTGAAACCGAAGCGCTGAAGGACCTGCTGCACCATGTGTGACTGAGTCAGGGTGATGGTGCGGCGTGCTCTGTCCCGGGTGATCTGCAAGCCAAGGTAACTGCGTAGCTCACCCAGGTCTGTGCACGTGTGTCAGCTCCGACTTCACCAAGGCAAGAGCCTCAGTGTCAGCAGTGGCAAAGACCAAGTCGTCGACGTGCACGAGGATGTAGAACGGCGGCAGCGAAGTGTCGGTGCGCAGAAACAGCGACGGGTCAGCAGTCGACGGAGTAAACCCAAGAGCCGCAAGTATCGTCCTCAGTGTGTCGTGCCACTCACGTGGCGCCTGGCGGAGACCGTAGACCGGCCGCCGGAGGCTCCACTGGGTACCAGGAGGGAACGAACCAGTGAAGCCAGGTGGGTGGCGCAGCCAGATCTCCTCGTGCAGGCTGCCCTGTAAGAAGGCTGTGCTGAAGTCAAGAGAGTGAAGCTCGTAGTCACGCTGAGCGGCAACGTGCAGCAGCACCCGAAGAGTGGTCATCTTCGGGGTGGGGGAGAAGGTCTGGAAGAAGTCGACTCCCTCCCTCTGACTGAAGCCTCGAGCAACGTAACGAGCCTTGAAGACAGGCGGAGAACCTGGCGGCCGCTTCACCCTGAAAATCCACATGCCACTGACGATGTTTGCCCCAGGAGGGGGAACCTCGTCGACGTATGTGCCTGTGGACTTCCAGGATGCCATCTCTGCGTCCATGGCTGTCTGCCACTGAGAGGAGTACTCACCCGCGATCGCCTCAGCGTAAGAGCACGGGGTCGGGATGTCTGGAGCATCCGGGTCTCCCTCAGGGGCAAGCAGCATGGACACGAGATGAGGCGCAGCGGCTGCAAGACACTCAAGGTCCTCCTGCCTGTCCTCAAGGACGTCCTTGCTAAGGGCACACTCACCCCCGACGGACGGAGGACAGACAGACTCAGACTCAGAAACAAGACTAGCGGCGTAGTCTAGACGACAGGCAGCAGTAAAGTCAACAAGCTCAGCGACTAAGGCAGACGCAGCAGCAGACTCAAACGACGGGTCAGTGACAACTGTGGCTAGCAGACGCGTGACAGTATGGTGCTCAGCACGAAACCGGTCAGACTCAGGCTCAGGAACGGTAGGCAGAGAAGACGCAGGAGGGGACGGCAGGGGAACACGCTGCGGAGGAGAGGAAGGACGACGGACTACGAGGTGGGTGCCGAAGACAGCCGGCTGACGCGAACGAGGAACACGACGACCGGAACGACCAGAACCGACAGGCGAGACAGGAAGCGACGCAGGCTCACGACGCTCAGTAAGACCCTCTGTATGCTCAGTGTAAGGAGAAGGAGCAGGCAGCGGTGAGCCAGGCTGTAACGGAAGACCAGTGGACGAAGGGAGACTAAGAACCTGGCGAAGCACAGAGTCAGACGGTGGCTGAGACGACGGAGACGGTGGAGCAAAGAACAGGCGCGGCTGTGCAGTGCTACCAGCACCAGCAGCTCCAGCAGCTCCAGCACCTCCAGCAGCTCCAGAACCCTCAGCGCCAGCTCCTCCAGGACCAGCTCCACCAGCAGCAGCACCTCCAGAACCGGCACCTCCAGTCCCAGGGTCTCCAGCCTCAGTGTCTCCAGCAGCATCACCCTCAGGCTCAGCACCTCCAGCCCCAGCAGCTCCAGTACCTCCAGTACGAGCACCTCCGGGACCAGCACCACTCCCAGCTCCAGTGACGTCAGCAGAAGTACCTCCAGCGGCAGAGCCCCGAGCTCCAGAAGCGCGACCCTGACGGCGACCGTACCAGTCGTGCAGCTGCTGTGAGGTGAGAGGCACACGCGGACGAAGGCGGCTACTCCAAGGAAACCGCGCAACAGCAGACTCAGAACCCTCAGCGCCAGCACCCGCAGCAGCTCCAGAAACTCCAGCGCTAGCACCCGCAGCAGCTCCAAAACCTCCAGCGCCAGCACCCTCAGCAGCTCCAGAACCTCCACCTCCAGCGCCACCAGCGCCAGCACCTCCAGTAGCAGAGTCACCAGCTCCAGCGCCTCCCGCAGCAGGGCCCCTAGCTCCAGCAGCGCGACCCTGACAACCAACGTACCACTCACTCAGCTGCTGTGGGGAGAGAGGGAGTCGACGACGAGAGTGCAGCGGCGAGGCACCAGCGGAGCGACTACGAAGACGGCCGCTCCAGGGAGACTGCTCACCAGACGCCTCAGCGCCCCCAGGCGCAGCACCCCCAGACTCAGTACCCCCAGGCTCAGCACCCCCAGACTCCTCACGCCCAGGCTCAGCACATCCAGTCTCCGCACCTCCAGTCTCCGCGCCCCCAGGCTCAGCACCCCCAGAAGCAGCACCCCGAGCAGGACCACCCTCAGTAGGACCTGAGTCACCAGTGACCTCAACCGGCGCAGTCAAGGGAGGAGGGTCTACCTGAGACACACCTGAAGGAGCAGGACCGGGAGCGGGGAGGGGGTCTACCTGGGGAGCACCTGGAGCGAGGAAGAGCGGCGGGGGGGGGGGGAGAGGGGCAGTGCGGTAGGGGAAGAGACGGTAAAAGGGAACCGACTCGTCGAACGTGACGTCCTGAGAGGGGAAGACACGGCGCGAGGTGGGGTGGTAAAACTGCCAACCAGGCGCGTCAGGGACAAAGCCAAGGAAGACACAGGGAACAGCGCGGGCGGAGAGCTTGTCCGCGGTGGTATCGCGGACAAAGGCACGAGCACCCCAGACCCGGAAACGCGACGCATCGCCAACCTTCCCCGTCCACAGCAGTGTGGGCGAGGTCTCCGGCAAGGAGACACGGGGCCAGAGGTTGAGCTGATGCGTGGCGTACCGGACCGCAAACGGCCACAGAAAATGGGGGGCAGCCGCATGGATCATGGAGGTACGAGCGACCTCCATGACTAAGCCAATGCGGCGCTCAGCAACCCCATTCTGCTGCGGAGAGGCCGGAAGCGTGAACGTCTGGCGGATGCCGTGCTCCGCACAGAAGGCTGCCAAGAGGTCTGAGGAGAACTCACCACCTCTGTCAGAGTGCAGACGCAGGACAGGAAAGTCCGACTGGAACCGCTCGCGGAGCTGGAGACGAACAGCGTGGATCCAGGGGATCAAAACATCAGGGACATCCCCCTTGCGCTGCAAGAGGAAGACCGTGGTGTAACGCGTGTAGTCGTCGACGACCAGCAGGAAGTACCGCTCGTGGCCCTGTCCACGGACGCGGGCTGGGCCCCACACGTCCAGGTGGAGAGTCTGCAGGGGAGCCTCTGTGGGAGGGAACGAGGAGGAGTGAGGAGCGGCGCGCTGCCGCCCCTCGACACAGGGAAGACAGGGAGGAGCAGGCGAGGGTGGTAGAGGAGGCAGAGTCTCTGGAAGTCCAGAGACAAGGAAACGGCGGTGCATGCTACGAAGGCGCTGCACCGAGGGGTGACCAAGGCGGTGGTGCCAAAGGAGGGTCTGGTGCGACAAAGCTCGACACGAGCAGGGGGCCGCTAGCTGACCTGACGCAGACGCAGACGCAGCGACCTGAGGGGACACAGTAGTCAGTGTGTACAGACTCGAGCCAGGCGCACGAGTAAACGTGGCCAGGTGCCGGCCCGTCCGGGAGCACGTACAGTGGGTCACTCGCTGACCTCCAGGAGTGAACTGGTCAACCCACTGGTCCTGGAGGTCAGCACCACCCACCAAGTTCATAGAGAACGAGGGGAGGTGAAGACCTGACAGGAAGCCAGACGGGACCGTCGGACACGGCAGGACCGTGGAGGAGTGCGCAAGGACTGGACCCCCAGAGGGGTCTGCCAGGGAGACTGCAACCGGCCGACGGAGCGGCGTGAGGGTGGTGCTGTCGCGAAAGAAGGAGCGGGAAGCACCTGAGTCAAGTGTGAAGGTGTACAAGGCCTCAGCAGGCGCAGTACCTGAGAGAGCAGACTCACCAGCACCTGGAGCAGCAGCCTCACCAGCACCTAGGGCAGCAGCCTCACCAGCACCTAGAGCAGCAGGCTCTATACCTGGGTCAGGCGGTACGCACAGGTAACAGGCACCGTCAGTACTAGTAGGCAATGCATACATGGCAGTGAGAATAGCATCATAGTCAAGAGCAAAGATATCTACCCTCTGCCTAAGCAGCTCCAGCCAGGTGGGGAGCTCAGCCTCGTCGCCAAACTCGGTACGCGAGGCGTCGCTCAGACGGGCGAAGCAGCGGGACTGTGTGTGACCAAGCGTCCCGCAAGCCTGACCAGCCCGATCACCTGTGCGAATGACGTACGGGCAGCGAACGGTACTCAAAGACCCTCTACTCTGAGCGTACCACTCGTGAAGCTGCTGGGACGTAAGTGTCTCGTGTGGACGCCGCTGCAGTTGCAGCTGGCCACTGCCAGACGCTCCCAACTGACCAGCTCCAGGGCGACAGCTACGACGGCTACCGCCACAACCCCAACTAGCGTACCACTCACGAAGCTGCTGGGGCGGGAGAGACTCGCGTGGACGTCGCTGGAGCTGCATCTGGCCACCGCCAGTAGCAGCAGTAGCAGTAGCAGTAGCCTAGCAGTAGTAACAGAAGTAGCAGCAGTAGCAGCGCGGGCAGGGCAGGCGCGGCAGGCAGGCAGGCAGACAGGCAGGCAGGCAGGCAGGCTGGCAGGCAGGCAGGCAGGCAGATGGCGCGGCAGCGCGCTAACAAGGCAGGTGCTCACCAGTGGCGGGAAGAGCAGGCGCTCGCCGGGCGAGCAGGGCCGGCGCTCGGCGGGCGGCTGCACGGGGTCCAGGAGCGGCGTCGCGGGGTCCAGGGGCGGCTGCACGGAGTCCAGGGGCGGCTGCACCAGGGGCGGCTGCTTCAGGGGCCAGGGGCGGCTGCTCTGGGTCCAGGGGCGGCTGCTCGAGGGTCCAGGGGCGGCTGCACCAGGGGCGGCTGCTTTAGGAGCCAGGGGCGGCTGTTCTGGGTCCAGGGGCGGCTGCTCGAGGGTCCAGGGGCGGCTGCACCAGGGGCGGCTGCTTTAGGAGCCAGGGGCGGCTGTTCTGGGTCCAGGGGCGGCTGCTCGAGGGTCCAGGGGCGGCTGCACCAGGGGCGGCTGCTTCAGGGGCTGGGGGCGGCTGCTCTGGGTCCAGGGGCGGCTGCTCGAGGGTCCAGGGGCGGCTGCACCAGGGGCGGCTGCTTCAGGGGCCAGGGGCGGCTGCTCTGGGTCCAGGGGCGGCTGCTCCAGGGGCGGCTGCTTCAGGGGCCAGGGGCGGCTGCTCTGGGTCCAGGGGCGGCTGCTCGAGGGTCCAGGGGCGGCTGCTTCAGGGGCCAGGGGCGGTTGCTCTGGGTCCAGGGGCGGCTGCTCCAGGGGCGGCGTAGCGGGTGCAGGGCAGTGCGCGGCAGCAGCAGTTCAGGCGCAGCAGCGAAGCAGCAGCGTGAGTGCAGCAGTAACACGGGCCGCGTGCGGGCCAGGCATGGGCTGTAAGGGCTGCGTGCGGGCCTGGCGCGGGCTGTACGAGCTGCGTGCGGGCCTGGCGCGGGCTGTACGAGCTGCGTGCGGGCCTGGCGCGGGCTGTACGGGCTGCGTGCGGGCCTGACGTGGGCTGTACGGGCTGCGCGACGGCCTGGCGCGGGCTGTACGGGCTTCGCGACGGGCCTACGCGGGCTGTACGGGCTTCGCAACGGGCCTACGCGGGCTGTACTGGCTGCGCGCGGGCCTGGCGTGGGCTGTACGGGCTGCGCGACGGCTTGGCGCGGGCTGTACGGGCTGTGCTCGGGCCTACGCGGATAGTACGGGCTGCGCACGGCAGAAAAGGGCAGGGCAGCGCGAAACGCTGGGCAGGGCAGAAACTAACGGTCGGGCAGGTGAAAACGAATATGGTGGGCCCTTAATTACGGTCCTAGGCTAGGACCGTCCTAGCTCTTAATACCATGTGAGAATACTAGGAAGGAATGTGTGATTAGGTCAAGGGGGGGGTACAAGAAGAATGTCGAGAGAAATGTTGTACCCCCTAGTGCTAACCCCCATACAGCCTAGATAACCGAAACATGCATATATGATTTGACAGTCGCAATATACACTTATGCATTTGTCATGTGTACTTTGTACGCTAGGTTGGGTTGTATTGTAGAGGGTATGGGATGCTACATATACCCCCCTCTGTATGTCCTCACATCATTCATTCAGTTGCTGACACTAAACACATTTGCGGAGAAATTTGGAGAAGGGGAACTTATCGTGCGAACTTGTCACTAATGTCGTAGTTGCTGGTCCAGTTATTCCAGGTCGCTTACGGCATCTTTTCGATGATTTGTGAAGTTGCTTGTACTCCATTGGGTTACACCCAACCGAAGGTAGTAAGGATGAGGCAATTTGGGGAAACTTGAGACTCTGGTTCCAGGGGGATTACAGCCCGAGAAGTGGCACCGGCATACAGTTATGGAGGAAGGGATGATCGAGGGAACGAGCGAAAGATGCAGGCCCTCAGATTCGTTTGGGGGTACACTGAGGCCTCAGGGCAGTTTTTAGGAAATCAGAATTTGCCCTGAATTGTCAGGGCTGCACAGGGTGAGGTATCCTGAAATGTTAGTGCTATATTTGACAGTATCCTGGCAGCTCAGTGCTACATTTCGTAAAATCCTGTGTATTTCGGGCGTGTTATCTTAGCGGGGATAGAAATGCTCTGCACATTCGAAGTGTGTAATGCTGGGGTGCAGCTGCAAGTGGATGGCAGTGCAAGTCGCTGGCAGCTGCATGACGCGAAACTGTTCCAGCACAGTACAAGCAGATGGCGAAGGTGGCGGTGGACATCGTGGGCCAAATTGGCTGGCAAAAGTGAAGTGGCGCACGAAAATAAAGCCCTTGTATCTCCTACATATCGTACATGGAGTGTTGTAGCGGGTGAAGCAACGGTCTGTTACACAGCAAGTCGCCTGCTCGATTCCCGCTGGCTGCTATGTTTGAGGTGCTCGCGCGTGCCTTTTAGGACACGGCACCTCTAGGGAGGAAGCCACGATCGATCCTGAGTGGGGATCGATCCTGGCTTGTACAGTAAAATCGCGACTTCGCCAACAGGCTGGTATCCGGTTTCGCCCTAATTCGCAATTGTACAGTAAATTGGTGCCCAAAATGGTGGCACCTCTGGCTCGCACGATCGATGTGCCAGCGCCCACACATCGATCGTGTAATTGTGGAGATCGGGCAATTTTACCCCATGCATTTTTGAACCTGTCACATGTGCCTCGGTGTGTCCAGGCGATTGCAAATCTGCAGTGTGGACACATCGGTGTGCCGATCGATGTGCCTAAACTGGTGTGAGGCCCCGATCCCCCCCCGATCCTGACAATTTCCCTAGAGGTGCCGCGTCCTTAGGCTCCGAAACCCTGGAGATTTTTCGTACAGTACATCTCGCTTCAGGGCAAGATTCGACACTATCCTGAGTCGTCAGGGCTGAACCTACAGCGTTATCCTGAGTTTTCAGTACGCAAAATAACCATTATACTGATTTTACAGGACAAGTAATTCCCTTATGCTGTTTTCTCAGGAGAAGCACACGACACCTATCCTGAATTCAGGAGAATCAGGATAAATTATCCTGATAACATAGGCCCTGGAAAGATGGCTGCCTCCATCCATCACTACTCACTAGCCACAAACTCTTCCTCTACCTTCTTCCTTCAATCGTCACACTCATCCTAGAGCAGCTGAAATATTTACAAGGTCCCACCCACATACTCTCTACACATCTGTCACAAACCTACCACTATCCTCTTCCTCCAGAAGCCAGTCTAACTTTGCATCTAGCGCATTCTGACTGAAACCTTGCCCATCCCCATCTTCCCCACCCTGCTGCTCTCCAGTCCCCCCACCACGGGCAGCACCAGGGATCTCACCATCCCTGCTCGTCCCTCCGTTGCCGGGCAGGGCTGGGTGAGGGTGGGCGAAGAGGGAGCGCTTGAGAGCCTTGATGGAGCGGAGCAGGTCGGTGACAGTGGGGCGGGAGAGGGGGTGGGAAGCGGTGCAGGAGAGGGCGAGGCGGACCATGGGCAGCACGATGGCGTCGGGTGCTTGGGGCAGGTGGGCGGCACGGATGTTGGCTGTGATGTTGCGTGTTACCATGTGCTGTGCCTGTACAGGGATGGGAATGTTCGACGTGCTCGGTTGGGAGTCGGGGGAATGAAAGGGGGGATGCAAGGGTGTTGGGCAAATCACGTATGTCGTGGCGTGGAGTGGCGTGACGTGGTGTGGCGGGTGCATGTTAGGTTCACTTGTTCAAAAACACGCACCGGCATGGATGGACAAAGCCATCTTCCTGCAGTCAGCGAAGCATGGAAAGTGCATTTGGAGCTGGTGCAGGTGCACGGCACGAAGAGAGAGTGAGAAAGAGAGGCCGTGCGGAGTCACCCATGTGTAGTGTGCATGGATGGACAAAGCCATCTTCCTGCAGCAGCTCTACACTCACCCAGACCGCCAGCACAATGAAAATTACACCCCTGGGATTCCACACTGAACTCACCCACTCCCGAATGTGCACTGCGCTGCTGCTGCTGCTGCTGCTGCCACTAAAGCCGCTGCTCAAGCTGTTGCTGCTGCTGCTGCTACTGCTTTTGCTGCTGCTGTTGTAGCTGTTTGTGCTGATGCTGTTAGTGCTACTGCCTCCGCTTCTGCTGCCAGAGCTGTTGCTTTGCTGATCGTTGATTGGAGCTGTGGGTATCAGGGCAGGCCGGCCAGTCATGAGCTGCAGCATCACCACACCAATGCTGGCAGGTGGGGATGGGGGGGTTGGGGGAGAGTGGAGAAGAGAATAGAGGCGGTGGGGGAAGGAGGGAGAGGTGCTCGATTGGTTAATGAACTGAGTTGATCATTAGTGACCCACAAGCACGTGCAGTAGGCAGTAGAATACGTGGTTCCTGCTTTTGGGTTGGCTATTTTTGCAACGTCTCAAGAATACAAAGTTCCAACTTTTGAGTTGCCTAAACAAGGCGAATTACCAGAATCCTGCTTTTGCGTAAGCTTCAAGAGAGAAGGAGGTGGGGAGATGGGACGGGGAGAGGGGAGAGGGAGAGGTGCGTCAATAGGAAAGATTGCGAAAAACAGTTGCTAAAATTTGTCCGAGTGGTTTAAAAATCGCGAGCAAGAGAGGCCCAGACAGACAGTAGGGGGGATTACAAATGAGAAATCTCATGAGTAATCTCTGTTGAGCAGCACGGACCTGAAAACATCGGTGGAGGGCGAGGTGCGAGCAGAGGCATGCAGGATTGGGTCCATGTATGCATGGTTGGCAGGTGGCCGTGTGCCCCTCCCTGCTGATGCCACCCACGCTCCTGCTGATAGTGCTGGTGCTGGTAATGGTGATGATGCTGATGCTGATGCTGGAGCTGCTGCTGCTGGTGGTAGTAGTGCTACTGATGTGGGGATGGATGGGAGGGGTTCACCCATTTTCACGGCCATGCAACCAGCCAAGGCAGGCTGAGGGGAGGACATGGGCGCGGGGTAGTGGGGAGGCGATGGGCAAGAAGGGGCGTGAATACTGGGGGATAAGGGAGAGAAGCAACTGATGGTTGATGGGATGATGTGGACGGGGATGGGAGAACGGAAAGAAGGTCAGTGTGTGGCACTGTGGTGTTGAACACATGCGTGTCACTTCACCCGCATCTCACTTCACCCGCATCTCACTTCACCCGCATCTCACGTCACCTGCAGGGCTGTGTCAAGCAGGATGTTGTGAGGGTGTATGCGGCCATGCACGACCCCATGGCTCTGGATGTGCTTCAGCCCCCGCAGCACACCCGCTGTCACATACAGGCACTGCCACACCGACAGAGGTGCACAGCCCTCTGCATGGCGGGAGGAGGAGGGGGTGTTTCGGAGTAGAAGGGGGGCAGATGGGAGAACAGGGAGAGGGGGTGCAGGCTCCCCTGAAGGAACGCGGTGGAAAAGTCTAGAGAGTGCAACTCGTAGTCGCGCTGGGCTGCAATGTGCAGCAACACCCGAAGAGTACTCATCTTCGGGGTGGGAGCGAAGGTCTGGAAGAAGTCCACCCCCGCTCGCTGACTGAAGCCTCTCGCCACATAGCGCGCCTTGAACACTGGTGGTGATCCAGGCGGCCGCTTCACCTTGTAGAGCCATCGGCCACTGACGACGTTCGTCCCAGGTGGTGGGACTTGCGTCGACGTAAGTGCCTGTGGACCTATAAGATGCCATCTCTGCCTCCTCAGCTGCTATCCAGTACGAGGCCCAAGGTCCCGAGACCGCCTCAGCGTGAGTGCGAGGGATCGGAATGTCAAGAGCGTCTGGATCCCCCTCAGGGGCAAGCAGCATGGCGCAGAGATGAGGAACAGCGGCCGCAAGGAAACCAAGCTCAAACTGCCTGTCCTCCAGGACCTCCAAGGGAAAGACAGGAGCACCCCCAGAGGACGGAGAACGAGCAGCGCCACTCACCAGGTGAGCGGCGTAGTCAAGGCGGTGGGAAGAGGCAAAGTCAGCGACAGTGGTAACAAGTGCTGAGACAGACGACAAGGGTGCAGTCGGGTGAGTGACCAACGCGGACAAAACACGGGAGACAACAGGACGGGAGGCACGAAGGTAGTCGGACAACGGGTCGTGAAGCACAGTGAGGGACGACTCAGGGGGCTGTGGAAGGACGGGAGGAGGTGGAACACGAGAGCGAAGAACGAGGTGGAACGGACCGTCTGCACGGTAACGGGACCGACGACGCTCAGGGGACACAGCACGACTGAGGGGAGAACGACGAGTCCACTGGGACGAGGAAAGGGACTCAACAGGGGGAACAGGAGGGGACGGTAGGGGACCACGAACAAAGCGTGCAGGTGATGGGTCGGGGAGGTCGCGTAGTCGCAGTCGGTGCTGCTCCGCCTCCTCTGGCGTCTGCTGCGACGGTACCGGCCCCTGCTGCTGCTCCTGTGGCTCCGCCTCTGCCCTCTCCTGCTGCGACTGCAGCTGCACCCGCTGCTGGGACCGGGACTCCTCCTCTACTCTCTCCTGCTGGGTCTGTAACTGCACCTGCTGCTGCGGGTGGGACTCCTGCTCTACCCTCTCCTGGTGCGGCGGTGACTGCTCCTCTACTCGCTCCTGCCGGGTCTGTAACTGCACCTGCTGCTGCGGGTGGGACTCCTGCTCTACCCTCTCCTGGTGCGGCCGTGACTCCTCCTCTACCCTCTCCTGCTGCGGCTGTGACTCCTCCTCTACTCTCTCGTGCTGCTGCTGCTGCTGCTGCTGTGCCCTCTCAAACCGCGCACGCTCCTCCCTCTCCAACTGGAAGAGACGCTGCTCACGGGTCAGGAAACGTACAGTGCGCGGTGTAGGCGCCACAGTGCCAGTGCCTCCAGCTCCAGCACCCCCAGAACCAACACCTCCACCGTCGACACCCCCGGAGCCTCCAGTGCCTCCCGCAGTAGCACCCCCGGGCTCCGCAGAAACCAGCCGCAGAGAAGAACGAGGAGGGAACTGCGGGACGGACGGGAAGCCAGGGGGTGACGCGGGGCGAGGCCGCCGGCTCGAGGCTGCCGTGTCCTCCACGGGAGTGACCTCCACACCCACAACCCCTGCACCCCCAGAGCCGACACCACCAGCTCCTGCAGCCCCAGTACCCTCACCCTCCGCAACTGCACCTCCCGCACCCTCAAACACGACACGGACTGGACGCTGCGGGGGGGACGACTGCGGAGTGACGTGCGACACACCTGACGGGGCAGGACGCGAAGGGGGGGGGGCTACCGGGGCGACTGGGGGGGGCTCAAGGGTGAGGAACAGCGGGGGGGAAAAGGCCTCAGTACCTCGGTGGGGGCGACTCCTGTAGTAACAGACAGACTCGTCGAACGTGACGTCCTGAGAAGCGAAGAACTGGTAGGTGGCCGGGTCGTAGAACAACCAGCCGGAGGCGTCCAAAGGGAAACCAAGAAAGACGCAGGCACGGGTGCGCGGAGACAACTTGTTCGCGCCAGGGGCGCGAACGTGAGCCAGAGAGCCCCAGACACGGAAGTCAGCTGCTACGCCCGGAGAACCTGTCCAAAGGGAGACCGGCGTCACCCGTGGCCGTGCGTCACTAGGCCACAGGTTCAGCTGGTGCGCGGCGTAGCGGACTGCCTGGGGCCACAAGAACTGGGGGGCACCGGCATGGCACATGGAGGTCCGGGCAACCTCCATGACCAGGCCGATGCGACGCTCGGCTACCCCGTTCTGCTGCGGCGAGGCTGGTAACGTGTAAGACTGGATAATCCCCCGACCCTGACAGAACGTCTCCAGTCGAGTGGAAGAGAACTCACCACCACGATCCGAGTGTAGACGGAGCCCACACAGGCCCTGGGCGCCACCCCTCGCTAGTAGCCACGGCTCGAGGACGGTAGGCACGTCGGCCTTCCGTCGCAAAGGGAAAACCGTGGTGTAGCGGGAGTAGTCGTCCACCACAATCAGGAAGTAGCGCTCCTGACGTGGGCCAAGGACCGGGGAGGGGCCCCAGACGTCCAAGTGCAGGGTCTGGAAGGGAGACGTGGTGGGGGGGAACGAGGAGGAGTGAGGGGCAGCGCGCTGCCGACCCTCGACGCAAGGAGTGCACGGCGGCGCTGGAGAGCGGGGAAGCGGGGCAAGCGACGCTGGGAGACCTGAGACCAGACGGTGACGTGCCATCCTACTGAGACGTGGGAACGACGGGTGACCTAGACGGTGGTGCCAGAGGACCGACGGGTGGGTGAGGGACCGACAGTCACACGACACAGCGGCTACCTGACCTGACCTGACCAGACCTGACCCAGTGTGGTGGGACCCGGTGTGTAGTGAGTACAGACCAGAGCCCGGCTCCCTGCGAAAGGTGGCCAGAGGGGCCCCAGTGGTACCGGACTGTGCAGGAGGCAACTGACTCCTCTAAGGGAAAAGTGGTGACTACTCCGAGGTCGTGGAGGTGGCTGACACCCACCAGGTTCCTAGAGAACGAGGGGGTGTAGTAACCTGTAAGGACCCCAGAGGGAGCAGCCGGACACGGGAGAGTGGTGGTGCTGCGAGCAACCACAGGTCCCACAGAGGGGTCGGCCAAGGCAACAGTGACGGGGGTGCGTAGTGGTGTGAGGTCGGCGCGGTCACGAAAGAAACAGCTGGACGCCCCAGAGTCGAGTGTGAACGACAGGGACGCAGTCTCGGTGGTCGAACCTGGACAAGCTACGCTAGCAGGGAAAGCACTAGCAACCTCTACAGCACCTAAGCTAGAGAAACAGGAATAGTACGCAAAATCATCAACAATAGAGTCATCGGCATACATCACAGACATAGAAACGCACAGCCTCATCTAACTGAGGTGCAGTCATGCTATACAACTGCGGGCCAACAGAACGAGCCAGTGAGGCCCAATCGGGGACAGTGCGGGTGGGGCCAAACTGCGCACGGTAGCGGTCAGTGAGCTGTGCAAAGCACTGACCCGGGGGGTGGAAGCGGCCACAAGGGTAGCCTCCACGCGGCCCAGTCAGCACCCTATACTGGCAGGGGGGGTGCTGGGCTGGACCACGCGACGTCCAGCTGGGCGGGCCGCTGCTGCTGACAGAGCTCCCGGGTCCAGGGGACCTCCACTGCTGCTGCGGCGTCTGCTGGCGCTGGCCCTGGAACTGCTGCTGCCGCTGCTGCTGTGGCTGCTGCTGGTGAGGCTGCTGCTGCTGGGGGGGCCCCACTACCTCCACCTCCACTGCCTCCTCCTCCGCCTCCTCCACCACTCCCACCCCCTCCACCTCCTCCACCACCACCCCCTACGCCACCTCCACCACCGCCCCCTCCGCCACCCCCACCACCGCCCCCTCCGCCACCCCCACCACTGCCACCACCTCCTCCCTTCTTACCCCCCTTCTTGCCCCCTTTGTTGCCAAGGGCAACGGCTGCCACCTCTGGTACAGTGGCAACAGACGCCGAATCGACAGGGGAAGCTAGGAAGGACGGAGCACATCCCTCAAAGATGGGGGGGAGGGCAGTACCGGAGGCAGCAGCAAGGGAACGGGCAAGGTCCTCAACAGCAGTGAGCCTCTTCTCAAAGAGGTCAATGGTGAGGGACATGGGGTTAACAGTGAGAAAGTGGTCACGGGCTGTAGCAAAACGGTCAGGGAGGCGGGTGGACAGCAGGTACAGTGTCATCCACATCGGGGGGGGGTTGGCGGCAAGTAGGGCATCATCAGGGGCAGCAGAACGGAGCTGGGCATCAAGCGAGCGCAAGTGCAGCACAAGGTCAGGGACGCGGTGAAACGAGGGCAGGTCAGGAAATAGGAAGGGCAGTACAAGCCGACCGAGGGAAGCAGTGGTTGGGGTGGAATAACGTTTGACGACAGCATCAAACAGGCCCTTGGCCGTCACCTCCTGCTCGAAGTGCTGCTGCTCTGTCAGGGGCAGGAGATCGGTGATGGCGAGCACTGTGGCGTCGTCCCGCGCCGCCCACCGACTGGCCGCCAGCTGCAGCTTCTCAAAGCGAGCTTCCTCTTCGTCCGACGGGGAGGAACCTAAGGGGTCGGGTTCCTTCGGGGCTACGAGTTTTGCCCGTGGCATGGTCCAGAAGGCGAACGTCGTTCTCGATCCTACTCCCTAGGAAAAGCTTGAGTTTGCGGAGCCATCCTGGGAAGTCTACCGGCCTACCCTCAGGATCAAACGTGAGAATACGAGAAGTGGCCATGGGAGGAGGCCCTGGCGCGAGGGCAATGAACGGGCACGCTCGGGTGGGGTCTAGTACGTTTGAGAGCGGTACCAGATGGTTCAGTGAGGTGGATAGCGGCTGGTTACTGGTGTGGTGACGGGAACGGGTGGGGCAGCAGCTCTGGCTGGTACAGGTGGGGCAGTGGGTGCAGTTCTGTGCGGTGCTGCGTGGTTCTGTGCAGTTCTGCCCTGTTCAGTGCGGTGCTGCACGGTTCTGTGCGAGGGAGAGTACCGGGTGGGGTAGCAGCTCTGGCTAGTGTGGGTGGGTCAGCAGGTAAGGTTCTGGGCGGCGCCGCACGATTCTGTGCTGTTCTGCGCAGTTCTGTGCGGTTCTGCCCGGTTCTGCGCGGTTCTGCACGGTTCAGTGCGGTTCTGCCCGGTTCTGCGCGGTTCTGCACGGTTCAGTGCGGTGGAGAGTACGGGGTGGCGTAGCAGCTCTGGCTGGTGCGGATGGGTCAGCAGGTAAGGTTCTGGGCGGTGTCGCACGGTTCTGTGCGTTTCTACGCGGTGCTGTACGGTTCTGGGCGGGGGAGAGTAACTGGTGGGGCGGCTGGGACGGGTGGTACAGCGGGCACCAGGTGGGTCAGCGGGGACGGGTGAGACGGTACCGCAGCTGGCGGGCTGTGCGTGCGTGCGGCTATTGCTGCGCGTGCGTGCAGCTATGGCCGCGCGTGCATGCTGCTAATGCCGCGCGTGCGTGCTCCTAATGCCGCGCGTGCGTACGGCTAATGCTGCACGTGCGTGCGGCTAATGCTGCGCGTGCGCGCGGTCGCATGTGCGGCTACGACTGCACGTGCGCATGGGCCTGCTGCGCGCTAGCGGGCTGGCGAGCTACGCACGGGGCAGAAAACGGGTGAGGCGCGGGTGAAAAAAAAAACGGGTGACGCTCTGGGCTAAACGGATGACGCGCTCAGGGCACTACGGGTGACGCGCGAGCTAAGGGGGGGGGTAGCAGGGCGCTTCGGGTATTAAGTGGCTACGTTCCTAGGTCGGGGCACGGGGCGGTGGGCCCATAGGGTCGACTAGCTCTATACCATGTCGAGACTAGAACGGGTGAAAAGATTGACTAAGGGAAACGAGATACAAGAGGATATAGCTAACCCTAGGAATATGAAATGGTACACCTAGACTAACAAAAACTAAACATATAAAATATATGTTGACAGAGTAGACACAGAGCATTTGGGGAAGCGGAGAAGGGGCAGCAGGGGGAGCAGAGTAATCACAGCAGTGGGGGGAGTGGAGAAGGGGCAGCAGTGGGGGGAGCAGAGGAGTGGCAGCAGCTTGTCAAGCAGAGTAGTTACAATAGGGGGGGAGCAAAGAAGGGGCAGCAGCGGGGAAGGAGAGTAGTCACAACAGTGGGGGGAGCTCCAAATAAACAACAGCCAGGGGAGTAGAGTAGTCACTGAGCAGTGGGGGACGAATAGAAAGGGCAGCAGCTGGGGAGCAAAGGTCTCCGCAGTGTGGGGAGCGGAGAAGGGGCAGCAAGGAGGGAACAGAGAAGTCACAACAAGGGGGGGAGCGAAGAAGGGGCAGCAGTGGGAGAAGAAGAGTATGTATTCAGTGGGAGAGGCGAAGAATCACAGCAGCAGGTCAAGCTTAGTAGTCACAACAGGTGGGGAGCAAAGTTGAGGAAGCAGCGGGGGAAGAAGAGCAGTCACAACAGTGGGAAGAAGAGCAGTCACAGCAGCCAGGGGAGTAGAGTAGACACAGAGCGTTTGGGAAAGCGAAGAAGGGGCAGCATAGGTCACAGCAGTTAGGAACTCCAGGCCAACTAGTGCGATAGGAGACGAGTAGGGGATTGCAGCAGCAAGTCAGATTACCAGTAGAAGGCAGTGACAATGTGACAATAGGAGACTAGATGCAGGGATATGAAGCAAAAGGAATGTTGTAGCGTTTTTAATTCCTATTTTTCTGATTTTTGCGAGCACACATCGTATGTCGGTGGGATCCATGGAAAAGGATGTTTGGTGTTGGGTCGAGGCATTATCGAACCTTGTGCAAGGTGTAATTATGGCTGTGTACAAGGTAAAAAAACATACATGATGCCCTTTTCCAACTGTATAATTTACAGGCATTGACACTCTGCTAAACTATGTCAAAATCCAATTCAAACATGTAACAAAACACAGCAAAGCACCAATTTAACACCGCATAAATGTCAATAGGTGTCGCCAACATGTCCATAACAAGGTTTCCAAAACCCCAATAGAACTTCCCTCGCATGTATTCAGAACCATTTCAGAACCTGCCAATCATACGAAAATCATCTGACACATCATTTGAAAAAAGTTCGATACTTTCTTCTAAAAAAGTTTGAACCCCTACATTTTGAAAACATTCGAACAAAGTCTTCAAACACACATCATGTATAGTATTCAGATAGTTGATTTTTGTGATGATGATGGTGAGATGATGGTGAGATGATGGTGAGATGATGGTGAGATGATGGTGAGATGATGGTGAGATGATGGTGAGATGATAGTGAGATGATGGTGAGATGATAGTGAGATGATGGTGAGATGATGGTGAGATGATGGTGAGATGATGGTGAGATGATGGTGAGATGATGGTGAGATGATGGTGAGATGATAGTGAGATGATGGTGAGATGATAGTGAGATGATGGTGAGATGATAGTGAGATGATGGTGAGATGTTGGTGAGATGATTGTGAGATGATGGTGAGATGGGACGCTAGCATCAGGGTAAGTGGCTGTAAGAAGGGAGAACGATGATCGTGGCTGCCAGAAGCAGTAGACGCAAATGCGGCAGTGTTTGGCTGCAATGACAACCGCAACGACAGGCATCGAACGAGGAAATAAGATGGCACAGATGACGACAAAGAGAGACAGCTGTGACGGACCGGGTGCGAATGTTATGTTACAAGGAGAAAAGGAAGAACAAAAGACCGCCAGACCACACCCTTCCACGGCTGAGCAACCACAAGTGGCACGCATCCTTTAGTGCTTTGCTATGTACTTGTGAGAGTCGTTTCACAGTACTGGGCTTGCTCTTACCTGAGGTAGCTAGGGGCTGTAGTTTCGACCCGTGGAGTTCCTCCCTCACACACCCAGCAACCACGACAGCAGCAACAACAGCAGCCAGAAGAAGACAGAACGCTCCCACAGATATTCCACGATTGCAGCAGTTGGCAAACCGGTGGCGGGTGGAGGAGCAGGAGGAGGGGCGAGTGGCGCGGAGACGGCAAGAAGAGAGGACAGAGGAGGAGGTTGGGGACTCATGAGAGTGAGGCTGGGAGGGAGAGGAGGTGAGAGGGGAGGAGGGGGAGGAGGGTGGCGGTGTTGGCCTGTGGGGAGAGAGAGGGGGAGGAAAGGAAGTGCGGTGTGGAGTCTATTTGAGAGGCGCCTGAGAAAAAAGTGGGGTGTGTAGGGATTGTGGAGGAAGGGAGCAGCTGTTGCTCTGACGAGCTAAACCCCGATGATGATCGTCAAAATGACCAGATGACGGTGGCATGATGACAGTAAGGTTTCGGGTTTAAGGTTAGGGTTTGGGTGGCATGACGACAGTAAGATATCACTCGCACCAAGGCACATGAAGTGAAGTGTCCTCCTACTTGAACTATGAGAGGAGTCATGTATGCGAGCAGAAGTATGGAAACAAGCAGATTTTCACCGTTGAGTGGGATGCACGAGGCACAGAAGTCAAAGCAGAGAGTCTTGCAGAAGAAGGAAGAGGCGTTCTGCTGAATCTCACAGCTGCTGCCAGCCCTGCCGCATGTCACCCTGGAGAGGTGATTCTGGAAAGGGCAAGGGGGGGGCTTGGGGGGGTGTTGCGGCAAGGAAAAGGGCAAGGGGGGGCTTGGGGGGGTGTTGCGGCAAGGAAAAGGGCAAGGGGGGGCTTGGGGGGGTGTTGCGGCAAGGAAAGGGCAAGGCGAGTGGCGAAAAAATGTGTAGGCAATGGTGCTGCTTCTTATTTTGTTTGTTGATTCGTTATGAAACGTATTCTCTTGCAATTCAAACTATCCCTTGTTGATGGTGAAATGGAATGGAAAGAAACACACACACATACACACAGAAACAAAACTCTAAGAATGGCGCATGGTGCAGTGCAGGGTGAGGTGCAGTGGGGGGTGAGGTGCAGTGGGGGGTGAGGTGCAGTGGGGGGTGAGGTGCAGTGGGGGGTGAGGTGCAGTGGGGGGTGAGGTGCAGTGGGGGGTGAGGTGCAGTGGGGGGTGAGGTGCAGTGGGGGGTGAGGTGCAGTGGGGGGTGAGGTGCAGTGGGGGGTGAGGTGCAGTGGGGGGTGAGGTGCAGTGGGGGGTGAGGTGCAGTGGGGGGTGAGGTGCAGTGGGGGGTGAGGTGCAGTGGGGGGTGAGGTGCAGTGGGGGGTGAGGTGCAGTGGGGGGTGAGGTGCAGTGGGGGGTGAGGTGCAGTGGGGGGTGAGGTGCAGTGGGGGGTGAGGTGCAGTGGGGGGTGAGGTGTCACCGCATATGCACCTAATGCATATGCAATAACAGTAGGATGATGGTGTAAGGGGGACTTGTAGTGGCTGTTATGGGAACATTAGCTAGTTATAAGAGTATTAGTTAGGAATCAGTTGTAGGTGTAGAACGTAGGAAAGTTACTGTTAGGGAGGGGTGTAGAAAGGGGGAAATTGGATGAGAGCGGTTGGGATTGCGAGGGAAAAGGCACCGAAGGGCGAAATAGGAAGCCAAGCAGTCCCAACCCCGAGCCGCACTTTTGGGAATGTGCAGCTTGGGGTTGGGTAAGGGCAGTCACAGCCAACCCCTCGATGCTTTCGTGCTGTTATTCTCTCATATTAGTGGAAAGCTGTTACCTCTGATCTAGCATCCGGTGGCACGCCACTAGGGGAGGACCTACGGGGTGAGGGAGGAAACTCGTTCATAACAGCACGAAAGCCCATCGAGCGGTTCGAGCAAATAGCATAGAATGGACTGCCACGAGCTGCGCTGGCAGCGGACAGACTCGCGACGGGAAATCTTGCCGTCGCGGAGGATGCGCTCACGGGAGCATGGGAGATCACTTGCGCGTTCGCCACGGAGGGCGGCGTACGGCGCGGATTTGGTGACGCCCGTCGGTGGGCGAGCTGAAGGTGTCAGGTCGGAGCCCAGGATGGGCAGTGACCCGCGGATTCTGGCAGGAGGCCAGCGCGGAACGGGTGTAAGGCGTCGCGACGGTGTGGACGGGGTAGATTCGTCCGATTCGGCAAGCGAGGCTGACGGCGCGGAAGAAGCAGACGGCGCGGAAGAAGCAGACGGCGCGGAAGAAGCAGACTGCGCGGAAGAAGCAGACGGCGCGGAAGAAGCAGACGGCGCGGAAGAAGCGGACGGCGCGGAAGGAGCAGACGGCGCGGAAGAAGCAGACGGCGCGGAAGAAGCAGACGGCGCGGAAGAAGCAGACGGCGCGGAAGAAGCGGACGGCGCGGAAGGAGCAGACGGCGCGGGAGAAGCAGACGGCGCGGAAGAAGCAGACGGCGCCATCCCGATGGCGCGGGATGGTGAGAGGGAGGAAGTGGCGGAAGAAGGGCGCGACGGAGAGAGCAAGGATGCGGGAGGAAATTGCTCGCCGGTAAGGATGCGCGGAGGCGGCGCGAAGCGTCACGGGAACATGACGACAGGGCGTTCGCCGGAAGACATGCGCAGGGGAAGCGTGAGGCGCTGCGGGAGCACGGATGCAAACGGATTGGCAGACGAAGGGTGTGAAGAGGGCGCGAGGCACCGCGGGGGCGCGAATGCAGACGGGTTGGCAGACGAAGGGCGCGGGGGCGCGGATGCAGATGGTACGGTGGACGAAATAGGTGGAAACAGCGTGAGGCACTGCGGAGGCAAGGATGCAGGTCGCTCGGCAGACGAAATGCGAGGTGGCAGCGCAAGGCGCCGCGGGAGAGCGGATGCAGACAGCTCGCCAGAACGGATGCGCGGGAGTGGCGGGAGGCGCCAAGGGAACATGGCGGCAGATCGTTCGCCAGAGGAGGTGCTCGAGGGAGATGCGAGGCGCCGCGGAACCGCAGCGGCAAGTCGCTCGCCGGACGATCTTCGGGAGGACAGCAGGAAAAACCATGCGCCAACGGGACGGTACAGCTCGCCTGAGCTGCGAGGACGTGGGAGGAGACGCGTGGCGATGGCCGCGCGGCGATCGCCAGAGGTGCGGAGGGAGCAGTATGAGCGAGGGAGACTGGCAGGTCAACGGGGGCCTGCTGTTTGGGGGAGAGAGAGACAGAGAGAGAGAGGTGAGGAGCAACGTGGGCGACGGGAGAGTAAGCCAGAGGAAGAACGGGGCAGACGAGCAGGTCCGGACGGGGAGCGAGGGGATGGGTGAGGAAAGAGATGGGTGGTGCTCACCAGAGAGAGGAGGGGGGCGTGAGGAGGGACGCATCAGGGAGGGTGCACGACGATCGCTGGGCGCAACAAGGGCAGAAGAAAGGGGGAGAGGGAACCGACGGCGGCGGGAAGATGTGGAGCGAGAAAGGCGGTATCAGGAGCACTCGCATGATGGGAAGGAAAGGCGGTGGGACGGAGCAGAGAAGCGGAGAGCGGCTTACGAGAGAGAGCGAGGAAGGAGTCCGAGTACAAGGGGCCCAAGGGGGCGATGGCAATCAGGAGGAGGATCCGAAGGAGCCAGAGCGGCCAGAGAGGGGACAGAACGGGCGCTGTATGGGGCAAGCTCGGGCAGCAGGGGAACAAGGAAAAGGGGTGAAGAGAAGCAGAGTAGGCGACGGGAAATGATGCTTGCGCATGAAACGGAGAGTGAGGACGAAGGAGAGTGTGACGGACCTACGCGCCACAGGTCGGGCCGAAGGGAGGGGCGTTGGAAAGAACATTCCCCGGAGAAGAGGGAGAGACCAGGGTGGGGATCGGAGAGATATGGGGAGGCTCAAGAGAGAGAGGGGGGAAGGAGCATAGGTCCGACGTGGCGGAGAAGGCGGCAGCAGTCATGGGTAGGCGCTACGGGGGCAAGGGCAGCCAGGGAAGGAAGTGGTCGAGTGCTGTATGGGGACAGAGTCAAGAAGCAGAGAGTTGAGGGAGAGGAGAGGAGAGAGTAGCAGGAGGAATGAGAGCTCAGGGACTTGGGAGACAGGGAGGTGGAGTGCGCAGGCCCCACCTCAGGTGGAGGTGCCAGTGCGCTTTACGGGGGGAGCAGGGTCAGACACAAACCTGAAGAATTACCTGATGCAAATCGGTAATGTGAAGTACCGCTGCGACAGGAGTGGGATGGGACCCGATAGAGTTTTTCTTGAGCCTACCGAACACGCTGGGAGGCGAAGCTGAGACGCTATAATCGTATGAAGATGAAGGAATGGCTGAGGAGGGCAGAGGAGGAGGATGAGGACCCAACCACTCTGTTCCTAGAGCGGCTGCGGAAGCAGTTTCCAGGGCACACGGCGGAGAGGGTGAGAGAATTTCAGGAATTCCAGCGAGGGAGGGCCGAGTCACTGCTCACCTACTACGGTAGGTTGACGGATCTGGCGGAAGACGTGGTGTGCACAGATGGCAGCATGCTTATAAGCAAGTTCCTGGGGGGTCTGGATGAGGGATTGAGCGGCGGGCTGAGAATGAGAGTGTATGAGTTGGGAGCTGAAGCAACGCTGGAGGAGGTGTTTGAGTTGGCAGAGAGAGTGGAGCTGGCGCAGAGGCGGTATGAGGCGTACCTGCCGAGGGTGTTAGAGAAAGGGCGGCCCAGGTGGGCTGCAGCGATGATAACCGAGGACGGGGGTGGGGAGGAGCAGTGGCAGGAGAGGAGAGCAGAAACACGGACGTGCCACAGGTGCGGGCAGGAGGGGCATATCAGGAGGGAGTGCAAGAACTGTGATGTGTGCGGAAAGCCTGGGCACCGACGGAGGGACTGCCCAGATGCACCGAGCTGTGAGGTGTGTGGGAATCGGGCAAGAAACTGCTATGAGAAAGGAAGGGATGCAAGGAGATCACCCAAGGAGATCGAGGAACAGATCGAACAGTTACGAGCCCAACTGCAGGCACTGGGAGAAAGAACTCAGGGGCAAGCGGGGTTGTACGCGGAGGAGGAAGAGGGGCAGGAGCCAGAACACTCCGGTGCGGTGCTGCGTGGCCATGCAGACATGGGGCTGCGCAGTGGGGGCAGGGACATACGAAGGGAGCTAGTGAGTAAGGTGGGGGCATGGGCGTGTATGTCAGTAACACCAGCAGCAGCGGGAGCAGAGGAGCAGGACGAGCAGGCGGGGGCAGGAGCGTGCGTACCAGCAGCAGCGGGAGCGGAGGAGCGGGATGAGCAGGTGGGGTCAGAAGCGTACGTACCAGCAGCAGCGGGAGCGGAGGAGCGGGATGAGCAGGTGGGGGCAGAAGCGTGCGTACCAGCAGCAGCAGGAGCGAAGGAGCGGGATGAGCAGGTGGGGGCAGAAGAGTGCGTCCCAGCAGCAGCAGGAGCGAAGGAGCGGGATGAGCAGGTGGGGGCAGAAGCGTGCGTGCCAGCAGCAGCGGGAGCGGAGGAGCGGGACGAGCAGGTGGGGGCAGAAGCGTGTGCATTAGCAGCGGCGGAAGCGGGAGGGAAGAACGAGAAGGTGGGGGCATGGTCGGGTGTACCAGTGGCAGCAGAAGCGGAAGGGAGGGAAGGGAAGGTGGGGGCACAGGCGGGCATGACAGCAGTAGCGGAAGCGGAAAGCGGGGCAGTGAAGGTGGGGGCACAGGCGTGCATGACATCAGTAGCGGAAGTGGAAAGCGGGGCAGTGAAGGTGGGGGCACAGGCGGGCATGACAGCAGTAGAGGAAGTGGAAAGCGGGGTAGTGAAGGTGGGGGCACAGGCGGGCATGACAGCAGTAGCAGAAGCGGAAAGCGGGGCAGTGAAGGTGGGGGCACAGGCGTGCATGACAGCAGTAGCGGAAGCGGAAAGCGGGGCAGTGAAGGTGGGGGCACAGGCGTGCAAACCAGAAGTAGCAGAAGCGGCAGGGAGGGAAGAGAAGGAGAGAGCACAGGCGTGCGCAGCAGCAGCAGCGGAAACGGAAGAGGAAAGGAAAGAAGAGAAGTTGGGGGGCACAGGCGTGTGCAGTAGCAGCACCAGAAGAGGAAGGGAAAGAAGCGAGGTTGGGGGGCACAGGCGTGTGCAGTAGCAGCAGCAGAAGAGGAAGGGAAAGACGAGAATTTGGGGGGCACAGGCGTGTGTAGTAGCAGCAGCAGAAGAGGAAGGGAAGGAGAGAAGTTGGGGCACAGGCGTGTGCAGCGGCAGCAGCAGAAGAGGAAAGGAAGGAAGAGACGTTGGGGACACAGGCGTGTGCAGCAGCAGCAGCAGAAAAGGAAGGGAAAGAAGAGAATTTGGAGACACAGGCGTGTGGAGCAGCAGCAGAAGAAGAGGAAGGGAAGGAAGAGAAAGTAGGGGCACCTGAGTGTGTAGCAGCAGCAGCGAGGCGGGAGTGGAGGATGAGGAGGGAGGATGGGCAGGGTGGACTGCAAAGGAAGGATCTAAGTGGACGGTGGGGGGGGGGGCCAATGAGCGGGCAGGGGAGGGAGGTCACACTCGTGACACAGACAGTGGGAACAGGAGGGGTGGAGAATGGCGTGGCATTGGTAGAAACCAGGGCAAGGTACCTGAAGGAAGGACTGCCGGCAGCACGGGAGAACTTACAGACAGTGCAGCTGAGAGATGCACACAGGCCAGAGGAGCGGCTGCAGCAGGGCTGCACCAAGCACAAGGGCGGCAGAAGGAGTGAGACAGGAAGTCTACCCCTCGGGGGACAGAAGGGATACTCTGGAACAGGAAGTGGTGCTGGGCACACAGAGAAGGAGGGCGACGAATCTGAGGGGGCGGGAGTGCTGTGTCAGAGAGTGGGCGAAGAGAGAAGACAGGGGACCACCAATACTGCAGTGGTGAGAAGTACCCCGGCCTCAGCAAGAGTGTCCAGTGCCTCGTGCACGGGAGACCCGAGCACGAGCTCTGGAGGGGGCATGTGGTGGCTGAGGCAGAGAAGGGAAGGTATCACGGGAACAGGGCAGAGGGAAGAAGGGAGGGAGGATGAGTGCCGGGAGGAGAGGGCAGGCCATGGGAGGAAACAGAGGAGGGGGCAGTGGTAACGAGTGAGGCATCTCCAAGAGGGTCCTGTGACGCGAGCTCAAGCGGCTAGAGCACGAGCACAGGAGGGGGCAGCGGTTGAGTGAGGCTTTGCAACACGGAGAAGGGAGGAAGCAGAGAGACAGCAGGAGAAGAGCAGGTGCAGGAAGAAGAGCAGGAGCAGGGAGAAGAGTAGGTGCGAGGAGCAGAGCATGGGCTGGGAGAAGGAAGGTTCTCCGACAGAGGTGCAGTGGGGGGTGAGGTGCAGTGGGGGGTGAGGTGCAGTGGGGGGTGAGGTGCAGTGGGGGGTGAGGTGCAGTGGGGGGTGAGGTGCAGTGGGGGGTGCAGTGGGGGGTGAGGTGCAGTGGGGGGTGAGGTGCAGTGGGGGGTGAGGTGCAGTGGGGGGCGAGGTGCAGTGGGGGGTGAGGTGCAGTGGGGGGCGAGGTGCAGTGGGGGGTGAGGTGCAGTGGGGGGCGAGGTGCAGTGGGGGGGTGAGGTGCAGTGGGGGGGCGAGGTGCAGTGGGGGGCGAGGTGCAGTGGGGGGCGAGGTGCAGTGGGGGCGAGGTGCAGTGGGGTGCGAGGTGCAGTGGAGGGCGAGGTGCAGTGGGGTGCGAGGTGCAGTGGGGGGCGAGGTGCAGTGGAGGGAACCAACATTTCAGTGAAGTTGGGGAGAGCACCAAGGGAGGCAGGCAGCGACCCAGACACGTTGGTGTTGCTGATGTCCCTGGGACAGGGCGGTTGCGGGGCGAGTGAAAGAGGGAACAGGGCATAGAGACGGGAGGAGTAGGTAGGAAGAGGTGGCCAGGACTGGCCGTGGCCAGCCCGGGCCGCCCCTCTTGTCGGCCGGACTGGCAAAAACCGGCACTCGGCCATGCAACCATATGCGAGCCGGGGTCCGGTCGGGCCGGGCCGGGGCCGGCTTTGGGTCGGGCCGGCCCGGACCAAGGTACACGCACCCAAGGGTTCATCATGCCTAGTAAGGATCACGACACAAGCTGTGAAAATTAGTGTGTGATTTCGAAGATTTCAAATGTTGATCATGAGCCGCGTGCACGGTGTGCATGCATGCGTGTGTGACAGTGACACCCCTCGCATGCTCACAACCCCCCCCCCCCCCAACCCCACATACACATAGTGGAGATTGACCAGATGACCAATAGTATTGGGGATGGAGCCACTGAGGAGAGTGTTGGCCGCATTCGCTGGAATGCAGCGAATTGCCACGTGGGCAGGATGACAGGATTGCGAAGTGAGTACAATTGCCAAGTAGACGTAGTGTGGTATTCATCCACAGGAGGTTCCTTGCTACGGTTCGTCATCCCAACAAGGGCAGACAACAAAAGCACGATAAGCAATTGGTGGAAAGGCCTCCAATGAAGGGCAATCACTCCAGTGAGCCATATTTTTATTTCCGGTCGTCGTTATGGCAGAGCAGAACCTAAAGGCAGGATTAGGCACAATACAAATCAGTTTGGCAGGGACCCGAGAGAGGGATGGAACTGACAAAAAGGTGAGGGAGGAGAGACCCGAGATGGTAGAGGGGATGGAGCCTGAAATGGCTGTGTCGGATAGCATCCTGATGGCCCGCCGTGAGGGGTGGCGGAGCATAGAGAGAGGAGGGGATGGTGTGGGTCCATGGAAAAGACACAAAAAGACATTTGTGAATGAGGGGTGAGTTGATGGGCTTTATGGGATCAGAGGTTATCATGGATAGAAACTGCATATCTGTAACCCCTGCTGAATTAATACAACGGACCATTTGAGAGAATTGGGAGGGTATGTGAGAATGGCCAGGGTAGAGTGCATGTGGTATGGAGTGAATGCGGAAGGCATGGGATAGCGGATCGCTGACGCGCTCGTGCTGTTGACTGCATGGATGCATGCATGGCAACCCCAATCCTTAGCAGCACCCATGCACAGGCAGCACCCATGCACAGCAGCACCCATGCACAGCAGCACCCATGCACAGCAGCACCCATGCACAGCAGCACCCATGCACAGCAGCACCCATGCACAGCAGCACCCATGCGCAGCAGCACCCATGCACAGCAGCACCCATGCAGATCTTACAGAGCTCCGAGTTTATGGAGTGCTGAGATGGTGGAGGGAATGGGTCCTGAAATCTTGGTTGATCCGAGGTGTCTGTCATGTGACACGTGACATGGTTGGGAGAAGACATGTAACGTGTGGTATGTGATGTGGCATGTGCCATGTGCCATGTGCCATGTGGCATGTGGCATGTGGCATGTTCCATGTGCCATGTGGCATGTGACATATGCCATCTGCCATCTGGCATGTGGCATGTGGGTGGCATGTGGCATGTGCCATGTGGCACGAAACACGTGGCATGTGGCATGTGGCGTGTGCCATGTGGCATGTGCCATGTGGCATGTGGCATGTGACATGTGGCATGTGGCATGTGGCATGTGACATATGACATGCATGCCATAGGCTGATGAATCAAGCCTGGGGATTGGAGAGAGAGAGGTGCTCACAATTGTGTAAGAAGAGAGAGTCGTGAGATGGAAGAGGGGATGGGCCCATAAAAGTGATTCTCGGAGAGGTCACTACATGCAAGGCGGAGGGCAGTGGGCAGAGGTAGTAGGGAAGCGGCAGGGGGCAGAGGGCAGGGGGCAGTGTGCAGGGGGCAGTGTGCAGAAGATAGAGAGCAGAAAATATCGAGGTTGTATCAGACATGCATCTGTAGCAAGTGTGATCACCTGGAGTGGAAGAGTAGAGTGCCTTGAGAAGCAAGTCACAAGCTCTGAATTTCCACCATCATCCTCTCTGCCTGCCCTGCCCTGCCCTGCACTGCACTGCACTGCACTGCACTAAACTGCACTCACTGCACTGCACTGCACTGCACTGCACTGTATTGCACTGCACTGCACTGCACTGCACTGCACTGCACTGCACTGCACTGCACTGCACTGCACTGCACTGTACTGCACTGCACTGCACTTCCCCTCCCTCCACTCTATTGCTCTTTACAATGCATTGCTCACTGGGAGCAGCGTCTCTCTTTCTCTAATAAACGTGCAGCGAATGAAGGGGAACGAACAGCACAGCACACACCCAAAGGGAGAGGTACAGGAAAGGAAGAAGGAGTGAGCAAAGGTGCATGGGCGGAAGCAAAGCGCAGGCAAAAGGGAGGAAGATTAGCAGGGCGAGGGCGAGCGCATGGGGGAGGGGGAGGAGGGATCACAGGTAGGTGAGAAGGCTGAAGTGTTGCAGGAAGGAAATGGGTCCGGTCAAGTTGTTTAAATGCAGGGTGCTGCCATTGAGAGAGATGCGACAAAGAGGGAGACAAGTCCGGAGGTGGGGGTGGGGGGGAGAATGACGAGAGAGAGGAGAGGCAAAGGAACGGGGAGACTTTGAGAAAGGAAATCTGGTGTGAGGAAGAGGGGGAGAGCAGGGGCAGATTGGGTGTAAAGAACACCGTTTGGAAGTGTGTCATACAGTGAAAAGATGTGGGTGTGCGCTTGCAAAAGAAAGGAGTGGAATGCGGGTGTGCATGCGAGGACCTGCATGCATACGAGTTTTGGCCTTTGATTCGAGTTGAGATGGTATTGGTGCCCAAGCATTTGGCTTGATTTGACATTTGAAGAGCCTCACAATACCCCCCTTTCCGCCCACACTCTCACCGCCCCCAACCTGCAACCCTCACACACCACCACCATCCATCCCACCCTCACAACTCCATCCATCCCACCCGCACGTTCCCCACTCGTTCCCACCACTCATACCCCCCTAACACTCACCAACCATACCCCCCTCGCGAACCCCATCCACGCCATTCCCGAGTGCATCTGGGCCAAATGCCACTTATGACACCGCACTCTGCTCAAATGCTGGAATGGCTTCAGATGAATCCAACGCTCCGAATTGAGTCCGGAGAATTCTCTAGTAAGTCCCAGTTTTATATATATATTTTCCTTCCGGGAGTTGACTTACACACACACACACACACACACACACACACACACACACACGCACGCACGCACGCACAGACACACACACGCGCACAGACACACACACACACACAAACACCTCCTCCCCCTCCCCTCCCACACAAGAGGCGGCCTTACAGATCGGCGAGTCGAGTGAGGCGAGAAAAGGCAGTGGGTAAAGGCCCATAGATATTTGAACTGTCCAATTTGCTGCATTGTGATGCAACCACCATGGCCATTCTCACCCATGCATGCACGCACACGCACACCATTATTACGTTGTGCCGGAAAACAGCATAGCAAAGCCCCACCATGGCACGGCATGGCACGGCACGGCAGCATGCAAACCCATTCAGCGCCATGCGATGCCAAGAAGTAAAGCAGGGCGAAGGCAGGGGGAAGAAAGGTTGAGGATGAAAGAATTCATTTACTAAGATCCATGCGATACTGACGTACTTGACTCAGTCAGGGAGTTTAATGCGAAGTCAGAGCACGTGCGTGCGTGCGTGCGTGCGTGCGTGCGTGCGTGCGTGCGTGCGTGCGTGCGTGCGTGCGTGCGTGGGCACGAATGGGCGTGTGCGTGCATGGGCGTGTGCGTGCGTGCGTGTGTGCGTGCATGAGTGTGCGCGTGCATGAGTGCATGCATGCATGAGTGTGTGCGTGAATGCGTGGGTGTGTGCATGCGTGTCTGCGTGCATGCGTGTGTGCGTGCATGAGTGCGCGTGTGAATGCGTGTGTGCGTGCATGCATGTGCTCGTGACTTTGTGTATCCGTGCAGGCATGCGGACCAACTACTGGTGAGGATGGGGAGAGGAAAGCAAGAAAGAAAGAAGAGGAAAGCAAGAAGAAAGAAGAGGAAAGCACGAAACACGCAGAGAGGGATGCACAAGCACAAGAAATTGAGTGCAGTGAATTTGCAACGTCTCAAAGAACATGGAGGGGGCTGCCATTGCGTCACGCAAAAGAGAGTGAGCGCGGTGAGGTTGGCGATGCTCATGGGGATGGGGCCGTTCAGATCTAAGCCTATTAAGTACCTGCGGCCATGGTGGGAAGCGGAGGGAAGGCCTGTCGGCCGGAG